>JAQFYC010005961.1:0-13152 GCA_034694165.1 Tomocerus mixtus | reverse complement strand
GAGTTCTAGAGAAAAAGTTGGAGATTCCTACCATGCCCATCATTTTTATTCCATTCACTCTGGTGACCTGCAATTTTCCCCCGAAAAGTCGTCAAGGTAACCTTAATTATTGTTACTGGCAAATAAATAAAATCAGTGTCTAGTCTAAGTATATTTAATTGATAGACCCACATTCATAACACAACAAAACGATTGCTCCCTTGTGAAATGCAAGCAAATACAACTTGACATTGAAATCATACTTTGCAAAACATAGCAGTAAAAACTTGCTGTTAGTAACAATAAAATGAAGAAAAGTAATTGGCCATTCATGTTACACTTTGCTGTACTTCCTATTAATGTCTTCATTTTATTTATTTTAATGGGTTAAGTCATGTATTAGTGGTAGTGGTGTATTATTACTACTATGGAGTGAATTGGTACAAATGTACATGGGGAATTTACCATCAAAATCTACCGTTCCGGAACCATCAGTGTCAATTTCTGCTATGATGCCATCCAAATCATCAGGGCCAAGTTTGTCATCAAGGGCTTTAAGAATTTCCCGTAATGTTCCCGTCGTGATATATCCATTTCCTAAAATCATAAAACAACACTGGACATTTGTGTTAACTATATACAATTTTCCATGCAATAAGTGCCTACCGCATAAACTGAAGGGAATGGTCAGTGCCAAATGGCTAAATATATTTTCAAAAACTTAGCGTATTGTCATTAAATAATTTACATTCAATGCCAACTCCAATCCATCAGCTTTTGATATTTTGTGTGCTGTGTGGTACTACATTTGAAATGTATGTAGAAAGATACGTACAACTTGCTGGACAAAATATTATTACATATTTGGGAATGGTGATACTGGGAGGGAAGGAATAAATTAGCGTACATGTTGGCGAGTTACAAAAAAGGATTATTGAGATCACTGACCCTCCCTATCGTATAAACGGAAAGCTTCTTTGAGTTCCTCCATCATGGCTTCAGCATCCTCTTCCTCCATAAAATGTCCAGCAATTTCAGAGAAAGCGTCAAAATTTAGTTTACCAGTACCTAAAACAATTAATTTCTTTTAAACTTTTTTCATTATCAAAACGAGACAAATATCGACACAAATCGAGATGGAGGCCAATTTTTCAAAATATCTACTACAATATAATATACCAATTGGCAAGTTATCTGAAAAGGTAATTTTGATAGTCAATATAATTAGAGGTAAGCCCCCTCCAGGGGGCATGGCATCGCTAGGACGTACGTGATCGAGTTAGCTACCTATACACCTACACTTTTAATGAATGAATATATACATCAGATCAGATAGCATTAAGAAAAGGGATCTATTCAGTCATTGCAAAGTATGCAAAATAAATATAAAATATTTGGTGCATATTTATTACGATAGTTGTGACTGAGTGAGTGTGAACTAATAAGAAGCTTAAGATGACTAAGAGATGAGGCAGACTGGATATGATTCAGATGATAGAAAAAGAAGCGGAGGAAGGGAGGAAGAAAGTGAGAAAAATTGGCTAGTTGAGATAATCTGGTGGAAGAAGTCATTAGTTATCTTTGCACTTAGACAGAATTCTAGTCAAGTGACGGCTCTCAGTTGTGCCCCGGAGAAAAATGTCAATGGAACACCTATTTATCTATACAGTAGCAATGCACAAAAGTTACAAAGCTACAACTTGCTTATAATAATAATATGGGAAGATACCTAGCATAAAAATAGTAACTGACGTATGTGTAGGTATATATACAAATAGTACGGCAGCGTAGACTATATACAATGAGGAAGAAGGTGTGTTGTTACTGGGAAAGTTGGGTGATAGTCAGTGAAGTCAAGCAGAGAGTGTCACTCAGTTCATCTTTCATGTGTCCCATTCATTCTTCCATCACTCACCTAAATTATCTTACAACTTATAACTTAACTATAAGTAAACAAGCACTATTCATATATTTGTATTTGCAAAGTATATTTGAGTATTATATAGCGTCTTACTTATCTCTACTACTACATACGTACTACTATGTTCATGCAAACGTGTTTGTTAGTACATTTTATGCTATGTAAATTCCAATATAAACATTTGTACTGTATCTTTCTGTCTTTAAGTCATATAAAGTAGGTTACAAATTGCAACTTCCCATTTGAAATTTTAAAAAACTTAAAGGAGAGGCGTCCATCTATAGATTTGTCTGACGTAATAGGCATACAAAGACAGGAACGCAACGTTAATAGATTATAGGTCTCGATCGAACTATTATTGGGGCTTGGGGCGGCAATGCTACTCATACATATAGTACACGGCAAGTCTGCAACACTCTAAATTACAATACTCAGTAACCCTACTAATGATATCAGGCTCTTAATGTTTAACTTATTGCAAAAGTAAAAAGTTTAGAAAAGTCGTGTCACACAGACTGCAGCACTCGTAAACTTTGGGTTCTCTCCTCTCTCTATCTCTCTCTATAGATAACACAAAATCTCACTCAAACATGCTTTACAACTTAAATGGGTACACTACAGTATATAGATATTGAGTACATATTGCTTATTACTTAGTTTAGCCAGTCAGAAGCTCGTTAGAATCTGAGTGAGGATTCACTGGGATGCAGTATGCAGAGTCTTGTCAGTGTCAGTGCGGAAAGGTATGTTGTGTGTTATAAGTATGGTATGTATATATAGAATATAGTATTTGTGTGAGAGAGAGAGCCTGCCACACCGCTACCTCACTTACTTAATAATAATATTATTATCAGCCAGTAATAGTAATGCAGTGAAGTGATCTACTTAATAAAACCAAAAATGAGAGTCTCAGTAGCTCTTTATGTCAGCCAGGATGGAGTCCTCATTCAGTTATAACGGCAACAACCCACACACTCAAACTCACAGATACTCGCATAGGTATTGATGTATAAATACTTATGCTGTAGCACATTCATTCCAATACTCACTCAAAATATCTCCTCATCTTCAGAAGATCGGAATTGCTTACGATTAGTAACATTGGCAATTCTCCAAAATCAAACTTCGTCAACTGCAGCTATTCGTCCAGCACTTGAGTAAATAAAGCTAAATTGAACCGACGATAATATCAAAGTGCTTTTGACTCAAATACTCCGATTCATCTACTAATCGCTAGTTTGTTAGCAACACTTACTTAGGAATTGTGGGACAGGGAATGATGTTGATTGCATTCCACCTTCAAATGTATTCAATATGAGGAATTACTTAATTTCCAATGTTTCCAATGCACTGATCCCCGAAAAGGAGCTACTATACTATCAAAAGTACGTACCTTACATTATGTTAGGTAACAGGTACTCTAGTTTTAGATAGTAACAACTTGCCAATACTCGTATAAGCTCAAAGTAAGGCGATACATATTATTAGCTGAGCCCCTCACATTTTTGTGGTTTAAAAAGTTCGTCAGAAAATCACTATTTAAGTATTTTCTAATATTTTCCCAATATTTGCTTGAGAAAGTCCTTAGTGAAGGACTCCACCGTTACAAGGAGTTTCTGTAATAGTATGAAAAGAGATTTCACGTACTTTCAGGGTCATTTTCTTCAATGAGGGCTTGCAACTCTTCATCGTCGAATGTGTGGCCAATTGTATTGAGAATGGTGGAAATTTTGCCTGCGTCGATGTAGCCCGTTTTTCCTTGGTCAAACATAGCGAAGGCCTTTCGCATCACTAAATTTAGGTTAATCGAATATTAACACTACTTTAATTCAATATTTATTATGTATAATGCACAAATTATGCCAGTGGGACTGGGAACAATGATAATATAGTCATAGACGAACTTACTTTGCTCCTTTTCCGTGTCGCCCTGCAAATGAAAGTCATAGTATTTAAGTTATTCATTTATTTATTTCATAAATTCAATTGTTATTACATACATTTGCTATATTAATATATAGCAAATATAGTATAATATTAGTTATTTATTTATACTAATATTTAATAGCTATTTAGTGTATTTGTATTTCATCTTTATAATGTATAATGTGTAGTGCAGATGAATATTGTACTCGAACCTATAAGTCATGTCGTAAGATATTCATTTTGGAACTGACTCAGCAACACAATTGGAACCATACTGCTGACACTGATTAGTTGTTAGTTGTAAGATTGTACATAGGTTACATAAATAATAAATATTTACAAGTCGTGCATATATTTATTATGTAACTCACATACTCACAATTCCAAGCAACTCGTCTAATGGTTAATGTATAGAACCTACTTAATACAATTCATTTTATAAGCACTCGTACAGTTTATAATGCCTGCATGTGCATATACAATTAAGTACATATTTATCCCACCGCACCGACATATATGGCAATGACATGTAAGCTAAGTATCTCCTTACAGTGCTCCACAAATACAAAATAACATATACCACTTTCTCTATGGGGAAAGTTATTACTTAATACGTTTACAGTACACTAGTATATCTTACAATTGCCACCATGCATATAATGAGTACTAATCTAATGGCCCAATTTCGTAATCATGAGGCGTTAATTTATAAATTCTTAAACGCATTTGTATGTTGTCAACTGTATATTCCCAATAAAATATATTATATTGCTATCTGTGTTACCTCATTTATACATATTGTAGAATTAATAACTACTAAAGTGAAAGTGGTATACAATACAGATAGTATACAGTGTGCCATACACCGTCTATGCTGTTCACTAAACTACACCCAGCACACTTCATTTATATTGCTGACTGCCTAACTTCATTCACACTAATTAAGCGTGTCACTTGAGCCGCTTTGTAAATACAGCGTCTAATGGTGATCATTAAATCACCGCTAACTACTGTTCATTCTATTTGATAGGAAAAAGAATTGCTGCGCATTGCTAAAATCTTTGTAATTGTTTGTTTGGTATGTACTATACAACTCTTGCCTCACAACCAACCAAGGAAGATGCCAAAGGTCTATGTACAAGATTTGTTTAGATGAGGTGACATCAAGATTTACGGAAGACTGCCTCTCTGTCTCTATAACTTACTTGTAATCCAACTTTCACTTTTTACAATACATTTATCTTTTTATTAGCAGCATCACTGTGTTCATTGTTAACTCTTTTCTTTGGAGAGATGACTAAGTTAGTATATAACTTATCTGTTGTTGCTGTTGATGGGGCTAATTTGCTATAGTATACTACAGGGTAATTACTTGGCTTAGCACATTATTAATTATATACAGATAGTACATAGTAGTCAGAGGAATGATGCATTAAATGCTGGCGAATAAATGAAGTAACTAACTACATCACTTGCACACTCCTTCATTGAAAACTTCAATATATTTTAGTTTATATCTCTTTGAACACAGTTGCTACATTGTATATACATGACGATATAATACAAGCTATCTGTACATTATGGTATAACTTTGTAAAAAGTGATCAAAGATTTATCTTATGCATAACAGAAGGTGTTATGGTATATTTTTGAATCTTCTTTATCTTAAATATATTTTGATTGGCCGCTCATAATTATTTGGTGTTATAAAAATGGAACTCTTACCATTTTGACGAATGTTGTTCAAACAGAGCTGGAAGAGAAGACGAAGCCGAGGAGGTGAGACGAAGTGAACTGGTTGCTAAGTGAGTTTATAAAAAAGAGGATATGACTAATACTGTAGATGGTAGTGAGGGTAATGCGAATAATCGGAGGAGGATGATGATGCCAACAAACGTGTGTTGGGTGGGTATTATTGGGGTATACCTTAATATTCGTCTTCTTTAGGGTTTTCAAGAGAAAGATGGGAATAAGGATGAGGAGAGATTGTGAGGAAGAAATTCTAAGCCAAGGCAAAGCAGCTAAAGGTGGAACTAAAAGTGGAGTGTGGGAAGTCGGCAGAAGATCGAACAGAGTCAGAGGAGACAGGAGAAAAGAGTAAAAGAAGCTCAACGGGATGCAGATTACAACGTAATTTTTCGGTAGGGTGGCTATCTAGACAAGATCGGGGTGGCGAAACCAAGAGACAAACTCATAAAAGCACATTACATCCAACCAAACTCACCATCTATATATTTTATATGAATATTGACATTCGGGGAATTATTCTTTGGTCGATCACTTACTTAATTAAGAGGTAGTTACCCTTAAGTAACCTATGAACTAAGTTATGTAAGTCCTAAGTCTATTATATATTTAGTCATCATTATCATGCAATTGGTGCGAGACTTATTTCCCTCCCCGTACGTACATGGTGAAGGGTATATTAAAAGTTAGGCTCGGTAGGTACTGGTCGGGGTGGGCAAATTAGTCTGGCCGATAATATTACTAGTATGCAAAGAAGTGCAGTACGATTGTACGATGTTTGAGTCTGTAAGAAAGAAGTCAGAGCGTGATATTCAGACAGGAGAAGACAACTCAGACAAGACTCGGCATATGCACAGAATTTTGTCTCCCCACTATTATTATTATTAAGTAGCGAAAGCTACTTTATAATATTACGTTGTCTGTCCGTAAACACGATAACTTTTGAACGAATTACCGTTCAAACTTAGTAGACGCCCTTTTGGGGACATGAGGACGGCACCCTGTGAAAATGGGGTCAATCGGGCACACCTTTGTCCATTGACAGTGACCTAAATCTAACAATACAGCATATTATAGTCTGCTGCAGTAGTAGAGTAGTGTCACAGAATAGTAATCTTTCTTTCCGCTTCACGTAGACTCTAGCATGATAGAATGCACGGTATTTTTATTTACTATTTTTAGTTAAATTATTGCACCCAGCTCGGTTCCTACACTCACCCAGGAAATAATATTTGACATGGTGACCTGACATCAGAGAAACGGAGCTGGGTGCATTCGTTTTACCAAAAATAGTATTGCACTACAATGTCCCCGGGGGGAGGGGCAGGGCGCAATGGTGACTCTACGTATCATCATAGAAGGCTTACGTATGTTAGACAAACATGATTGTTCTATAGATTTAACATAGGAAAAAAAACGCGCTATATTCTGTGGAATAGTGTAGTAATCATTCTGCGATGCAACTACGCAGGAATAATTATTGTTTTTGTCGATAATAATATATAACTCATATAAGCCTCATATCATGTACCACATAATTAGAAAGATTATATATATTATGTGATTTCTTCTCATTAGCAATTTTTAGCAGTTAGATTTCGGTACGTATTTAATTTACACACAGACTTGCAATGTTTTATTATATATCTCCAATGCGATATTGTATAAATTGGTGCACAATTAGTGTAAATGTAAATACAACATTGGCTTAGCAGAAGCATACTTCTATGTTCTATATGAGAGCTGTATCAGCTTAAGTGGGAGACTTTTATAGTTTCTCTTAAACCATTTTGGTAGGAATCTAACTTCCAAAAACCATATTTTTTAAAAAATAACAAAATATCAACACTTTTACTGCCCCCTCATTTTGAAGCTTTTACAATTGTTACCAAAGCACGAAGACTCCACATCAGTCCATTCAGCTTTCGTTTGGTAGGCCCCCAAACGTTCTACGAGTTTTGGTTCTAATGGTTTTGGTTCTAATGGTTCTAAGGGATAAAAATGATTCAATTTGGTGAAGTGACTTTTGTGATATACTGTACATTGCATTGTATAGGTACACGTACGTACGTACGTGCTTCTAGTAAAAAACCTTCTTTAGCAGTTCAAAATATTAAATAGTATTTTAACAAGTATTTAAATATGGAAAGATTTAATGGAGTGAAGGTATAATTGTATCATAGCCGTACCGAGGGGGGCTTGGGGATGAAGCCCCCCTTCGAAATCCAGAAAAGAGAGAATTTTAGTAGAAATTAGCAAAAAAAGTGACAAACCTTTATTGCACTTGGCGCAGTTTATGCTAAGTTTCAATGTTTTGTCCCAAAATGTCCTAAAACGCAAACAATATATCAACAGGAGAACATTTTCAGCCCCCCCTGAAACTGATTTCTGGGTACGGCTATGGAGTGTACTTATCAGTGTATTTAGTATTTTTGTACTTTAGTGTATGTGCTGCATAGCATCCATTGCATTTCCTTCGATATGTCTCATCTGATCTGAGTATTCCTGTTAATATGATCTCTTACTCTTCCGACTTGCTTCGAGTCAGTTTATGTAGTAGGAGAGTAGGAGCACTCAAAATCACAACTCATTTTTTAAACGGCGACTTTAATGAGTTGAGAAAATAGTTCACATCTATTCTTAGGCACGCTTCATCTTCATTGCCATTTCTTGCTTCTCGTGTGACTCTCATCGAATTTTTGGCACCGGGTAAATATTATATTTCCCTACCTGTCATTATGACTTTCCATTTTCTCTTATACTGTATGTACATATCTGTATTAGGTATGTACTTGGTATGAGCCTAACCAGCACCTACTAAACATAACATGTAAATTGCAGCATAATATGAATTGGGTATTCCATTCGTGTAATATATGCACCACATCTTTTCCAAGTTTATGAAAATGTGTGTCGGGATCCTGACAATTGATAAGTTAGTATGTTATTTCTTTATGCTGTTATCTATCAGTACATTACATATACTATATTATTCCATTCCGCATAATATGAGCATTGTAGGTTGATTACTTTTTCACAAAATATCCCGACCACGTTTGAATGGACCTTATAATATATTTAGAAGTTTAATGATATATATAAATGAGTTTATAGTACAGACAGAGTTTAACGGGTAGAATGGGTTGAATAAACAACAAAGACAACAACACAGTAGAATCCTATGCTCCCTGGGCTCCACCAACAGTATCCTATGCCATGAATGCCTTCTTGGATCTAGTCATCCAGTCACGTTCACGCATATTCAAAATTCAATTCTGTATACCGGCTTTTAATACATATAGGTCAGGGGTTACTGCCCTATTATAATGAACTAGACTCAATGTTTATGTAGGTATAATATTATAAAAGTACAAGTAAATATTTTATAGGAACGCAATGACGTATAATCATTTGATTATCAATTTATTCGCAGTAAGTAAATGTTTTTATCTTAAGGAAATTCCAACAGCTTGTAACGCATCGCTAGACCACTGAGGGTAGTTTTCATCTGGATAATTATTTTTCATAAAAGATTTAACGAAAGCTGGAAAGCACTTTGCCTTTATACTTTCTCGAATTCTCTTCATTAAAGTCATCTGAAATATGGAATTTTTTAGATTTTACCCTGTTGAAAACGTTGTTTCGGATTTAGTAAAAAATTGAGGATATAAAAACGGGATACCTGGAACGCAACGTTGTGAATAGTAAGTAAATGACAAGCAACTGTTTCATGAGTTGCGATGGCATGCAGGTACGCTTTTGTGTACATCTGACAGGTTGAACACATGCAGTCTTCTTCAATTGGCTCAAAATTATTTTCGTACTTGTTATTCTTTAGGTTTATTTGACCACTAAAGGTAAGCGCGCATCCAAATCTCTATAAACCAAATAAAAATGCAGTCAATAATAGTGGATTTGTAATGCAAGTAAAATAATTTCCTTGTAGTATTATGGTGTTGGCATTTAACTTTACTTTTTTTTTATAACGGCTTGAGTTTGAGTTCCGATAAGTTCAAAAATGTATAAAAATGAATTTATTTATAAATAGGCAGTGCCGTCTAGATAAGTATTTATAAAGCGAAGGACTGAATGGGGGTTCGGAAGGGGTTGAAATAATGCAGTGGAATTAGTTTAATACATCCCCTTATTGACATACGCTGATTGGCATATAACCATAACCCCCCGCCCATTATTGGCATAACACATTTCGCAAATTGGCATAATATAATACAGTTTATTGTCATGTATCATGGGTTACAATAATACAAGTGGGTAATTTAGTAAAGTTGTACAAATTGTAGCATTCAAGTTGCATAGTTATTAAAATAAAAATTTAATAGTCAAGTCATTTTTAACAAACGATGTATTAAACTTTACGAATGGGACAATGAAAAAATTATGTCAATAAGGAAAAAAGTATTATGCCAATAAGGGTTAAAGGTATGTATATTAGGGTCCAACCCATCACTCCCTTGCCCTTGTAGGATGTACAAGGTGTTTGGTGTTACACTCATAGGGACAGGGACAGAATAATTTCGACAGAGTACTTCTAACTTACAGCAGTTCTGGTTCCGAATACACAGTCAAACATGTCCACACCAAGGGCACAACATACAACTAAATCTTCAGCATAACCTACTCCCATTAAATACCTGCGTCAAAAATCAAAATGCACAATGTGGTCGTAAGAAAATACATAATAATTATTAAATTATTATAATAAGGTACACATACAATATGAATACAATTTGATTTACGATCTTTACCTTGGTTTTGATGTAGGTAAAATATCTGTAGAAACGTTAACCATTTTCCAAAACTCGTCTTTCGACTCCCCTCCGCTAATGGAACAACAATAATCTAATTTTCAATTTGTAGTTCACCAGAAGGGAATAATTCATAGAATATAGATCCCTACACCTTCTAGTGGAATAATTAGTATACGACACCTGTATAAGCCTCCCTACACTGACTCACCTTAAGCCGCCAATTGCTATTCCCAAAGTGTCCCGTTTAACGATTTCTTGTGCACATTTCGTTCTTAGCTCTGCATCCAACCCACCTTGAACAATTGGAAATATTGCTTGCTTTTCGGGATTTTTGTGAGCTGCGATTGATCTATCCAACCATCGAAGTGTCCTTTCCATGGCTTCAACCACTCTAGCTCCAGTTGTTGTACTGGAACATACATCGTCCAATTGCATAATGATATCTGCTCCAAGATCATTCTGTATGTGAATGGATTCTTCCGGTGTCAGCATAATCTTCGAACCATCGTAGGGACTTTTAAATTCGACTCCTTCTTCCGATATTTCAGCCAAGTCTAACAGAGATACCATTTGGAAGCCCCCGCTGTCCGTTAAAAGGGATTTCGGCCAATTCATAAAATTATGTAATCCTCCTGCTTGCTTCACCAACCCCGGACCCTACATGATATTATTTATTATGCCATCGTAAATAAGACCAGACCAGGATATCTATAAATTCGGGAGCATGTTAATTTGCTTTGTGGGGAGTGTCTCAACTCAACGGAAACGGAAACTAAGTATGGGATCAAGTGATTCTATGCATATTTCGTTGTAGACAATTTGAAGTCGATTGGGGGTGGGGTATTATTTTTGTGGTTGTCCGGATAAAGGTGGGTTTTTCCGACAAAACATACAACGTAGTTCGCTCACGGTCTTTTTGTCGAAACTTAACCTAACCTAATTATTTTGAAAGGAACTAGAATGTTAGGCAGTATCCAATCCGAACCTCTATAGATACGAAGTCTAGTATGTAATACTGCCTAACATTCTAGTTCGTTTCAAAATAATTAAGTTAGGTTATCAACAAACAAAAAAAAATTCTTCCAAGAATCCTGAAAGTAGACTTTCACCAAAAACCCCGCCACCTACTTTCTATTGTCTCCACTTTCTCCATTTGGTTAAATGGAGAAAGTCTAAAAGTTTTTCAAGTTCCAAGCGTAGCCCCACCCCCATTCCAGATTTCCAAGAATCCTAGATGCCGGGATGCTAACTTTTTTTGAGGCCTGGAAAAAAGCCCCGCAGCGGCCGTTTTTGTCACCCTTACGTTGCATTGTATACCGTTTCGGTTGTACGTGAATGAATAGGTCCGGTTCGGTCCAAACAAACCCCACCCGACCCTTATGTGTCTACCATCCGGTTTTGAAGTGTGTTGTTTGACGTGTCTACCCCTGTTAAGGGGTTAACAGGTTTACGCATCTTTGAAAGATGTGACATTCATCTTCAAGTATGCTTTTACATCAGAAACTGCAAAGATATATCGACTTCCCCCACTTGGGGGGACCCACCCTCAAAGAAATAACACCCCCTCAATCGACTCCAAATTGTCTGAAACGAAGAAATATGCACTAAACTTTTTTTTACCAAGGTCCAAAAGTTAAAAGCAAAAACTCAAACTGTACACAGGATCCCGTAATCAGTTTACGGACGCTATAATATACTTATTTGGCAATTACCTTTCATTTAAGCTAGTAACGTGTGTTTGGATTGCAATGAGTTCTAGTATTGTGTATGTAAAATTTAATTTGTATGTTTAGTACCGGTCGATTTCCTAAATGGTATGTGTTTCCCAGCATCAGATGACAATCCAGTTTAGAAAGCTGTTCAGGAAGAATCCCTTTGAGGGTACCCTAAAGGTTAATATTGAATGGTAAGTTATTATCGTAATACAATATAATATACTATTATTATATTATATACAATATTTGGTCATGTTATATGATTATTTATATTATTTTGGTTAAATTGTTTGTTGTTAGTGTTTACCTGTGTTCCAACCGGCATGAACACCTATAAAGGAGTAAGAAAATATTAATATGTACTGTACTGTAATTAAGATTAACAAATCGTAGATAAAATAATGATTGTATTGTGAAGTGAACGTAAAAACAATTTAGTGGATAAGTTGAATAAGTTCTACCAACCGGTGTGTCAACAGCTCCGTGCGCCAATGTCATGACGCTTGTTCTAGCTTTAGAAACGGGACATTCTGCTAATATTTTAAATGACAAAGGAACTTTTCCTGTCATTCTGATGATGTGATGTGATCAGTTAGTTATCGGTATTATAAAAACCTTTTATTTTAAAAATTGTCGACCACACGATATTTTTGTTATGAAATGAAAGTAGAACATAAAATATATTGAGTTTGAACTAACCGCGCATTTATTCCGCTACGAGACAGCATGACAACTTTCATTTCGTGTGATTGTATTCAAAAATAAGTCTGACAAGAACGAGGAACACTCACACAACCACACATACGTCAAAAAAATCTGGAACTGGATTGTAGTAAAGATTATTTTGAGAAAGTAAAGTGAAAGTGGTTTTTATTGTACAGTTACCGTTGGATTTTGGATTTTCAGTGAGCAGAAGTGTCCAATCATCGTTTAGTTAGTGGTACTCATTTTATATTATTAATTTCATTAACTATACAATCGCTTATAACATTGAGCAATGAATATAATACGACTTTGTAGGTATTGTTACTATTCCCCCCGCTTTACTATTGCCACCGCGTAGTATTGCCACCGTTTTACTATTCCCACCGCACAG
>JAQFYC010005960.1:0-13155 GCA_034694165.1 Tomocerus mixtus | reverse complement strand
ATGAATTAAGGATTATGAGTATTGCAATCACAGAAATGTTAAATGAAAATGAAGGCAGTGTACATTTCCTAATAAAAATGCCTTAATCTCCCAATATAGTATGAACAATAAACATGTAAGTATATTTTTCTATATGTACTGAATTTCAGTACAACATGAACTATTAGTCTTACTAATGGTAATTATAGTAAATTGATTATTCACGGTATGTACTTGTAACTTGTAACAATGCCAGTATACATAAATACATACCTAACAAATTCGTTTTAGCTAAAGTAGTGTTTATACGATTACTTGGTAAATTTTGTTGAAAGTTATCAATAGATGCGCTAAAAAGTATTCCTACAATTAAATAAGGTTGACCAGATTATTTTACATGAAATCATTAACTTTTTTATAAGAGTAATAAACCTGTTAGCCTAAATTACAATATTATAGTCTCATTTTATTAGTCCGAATCTAAAATAATATTGTCTGCGTTTGGATATTTAATGGGTACTTTTTGAAGTATTCCGGATTTTTAAACTCCCACAATGATACTGACCTTCCTTACACTTACAAATGTAGCGAATTTTATACAAGGCTGCTGCGTTCCCTTTAGTATCGATAGATAGATTTAATTTCTGCAAATTATATTTTGTTAACTATTGAATGCATGCTATATACTTTAGTATGATTGTGTTATGATGGCAGTACTAATTTATTAGGTGCCTCGCTTCTGTAGTATGCAAATGTACTTGTGGTGCTTATTGTATTAACTTACATTTATGTAATAGGTAAGTAAGTAGTGTAGTAATTTTATGTATGTATTTTTTGTGTTCAAAGTGCAATACCAGAGCAAAGGAGTATTGTATTACAGAATATGTTGTAGATACACACAACACACATAATATAGCACCATACCATAATATAGACTAGAGGACCACAGGACAAAGAAGTCATTTCTGCAATGTTTTTCAGAAAATCTTTAAAATTGAAAGAAATTCTATAGTGGAAGTGGAACAGTATGCCTTATTATATGCAATACCTACTCAAGAGCAATCTTAATTAATGTCCAAATATAGTACATTCCATGAGATGACACACTAATTAATTTATTCACAATAATATGCATAATGATATGTAGTTTTGCTAATTAATTCAGTTTAATTCAGCATAAAATCTTGTGTGTATTATGTGATTATGTGTACAAACATTTTTGCGAATCGCTAAAACAGATATTACTACATAGGTACATGCATTGCATTGCATAAAAGTTGTAAAGATAGCATGTATGCATATATTATACGTATATAGACAAACATGGTACTATATAATGTGTAAGGAGGATATAGCAGTATTATAGTTGTATATAAGCAATCGTATTCGTACGTATTTGCCGTATGCTTTAGTACTGAAAGCAGCACAACGCAATACATCACAGAAAAGTTATGGTGTTTAAAATTTTGTGGGGACACATTTCAAAGAAATTACTTGTAAAAAATAATTGGAAAATAGAGCATAATTTTATAAGTTTTATCAAAATATATTTTGGAATAAAAAAAAACTGTACTGTAAAAAACGTAGAGTAAAGTTTAAAGTTGGTGGGAGAAACCTTGGTTAAAATTAATGACGTCATGAGTCATCGCAATTCTAGGAAAACCCCTTTGTGATAGGAGTCATGAGTGAAAGTGACGTCGTAGTTAGGCGGAGCTAGAGGTATATAGGCCAAGCCTTCTGGCCAATGGAAAATTAGGAAAATGACATCACCCTCTTGAAAATAAGAGATGAGTCACACATAAAAAGCTCCCCTCCACTCTCAGCTTCGTCTCAGAAACAATTCTGACTTCGTCTTGCGAATGTCCAAATAAACTGTTCCTTCTCGCAATTATTTTGCATATATACTAGATTCTTCTTTAGTGGCCTTACACAAACGTTCAACTTACGTTACGTTACATAACATACGTGTTCCTTGTTATGATTGTTACATAATACGATAAATAATCCGAAAAAGGAAGTGAAGTGACTCACAATTTTATAGTTTGCCAGTCAGTGATTGTGGAATTTCATAAACAACTGTCAATTAATTGTAAGTCAACATTTTATACTGACATCCGGAATTTTAAACTAATTACAATTAAATTCAAAGCAAGGCAAGGTTAGGATTTTTAGGGTTGCCAACTGCATATATTTCAGTATTTGTGTGTTTTGTTTGTGTTTTTATTGTTGTGGGTGGTGTGGTGTCTTGAAAATTGAAAATACAATTTATTTTATAGCCTTGTTGACGTATTTTGAAATTTTTAAACTAAACTAGTGAAATTGTAAATTAAACAAAGAGACAAGGTATTTAACATTTCGGGAATGGGACTGAATATTTTAAGTTTTAAATTACAAGTGATTGCGGTTAGAGTTTCGTAATTTTATTTTTGTTTTCAATATTGTATTGTGTGTGGATTATCAGCAGACACTAGAGCACATGTTTATTGCGTGGTTTTTCGTTTTTTTGTTAATTAACTGTCTACGTTTTAGATTTTTTATTGTCTGTGTTGACAAATTCAAATAGTTCATTTCATTGCAATGTTTTCACTTTTCACGTTATTAATGTATAGTATTCGTGATTGTATTGAACAGCGAAATTAAATGACATTGACACCCAGTGCCCAGACTTATCCAATTAAATTAAACAGACATTAGATACTAGGCTTCAGATATTAGCTTCGCCATTCGTGTATAGAAATACCAGTTTACAAATATTATTTTGAAACACGTAGTGATGATTTTGTTTTAATGTTTACTTTACAGGATTAACGCCTAAATAAACACGAACGTGCAGCACCGCAGTGCATATGAGATAAATAGATCGGCTTCCCAAATGATGGAAACACTGTATGACGATTGTTACTACTACTCATCAAACATGAATAACAACGTCAACCAACTGAAGAGGAAAATGACCCTCGACCTGGACAACAAGACATCGGTGATAAAAAAGGCCAAAATGCTCGGCGGTCTCCAGACCCCGAATAAACCAGAAGTCCTCTCCTCCCCAGATCTTCACATGCTCAAATTGGCTTCTCCTGAATTGGAGCGATTCATAATTTCCAACCACAGTCTAGTGACAACGACGCCAACGCAAGTGTTCTTCCCGAGAAATGTGACGGAGGAGCAAGAGCTGTATGCCAAGGGCTTTGCTGACGCCCTCGCCCAATTGCAAAACAACAACCACGGCCATAGCCACAGCAATAACAATAATATCACAAATAATAACAACAACAGCGTCCAGCAACAGCAAAATAATAATTACAACGATAATGAGTCTTCGAATTCTTCAAACGATTCCATGTCAGAGTCGGAGTCAAACTCCTCGTCCTCGTACACGACCAATGGACAATTGAACAGTCTCAGCTACAGCAACAGTGTCCAGCATCATCCGGGCGCTGCCAATAATTCTGCAAATTCGAATGCAAATGCCTACTACAATCCAAATATTCCCGTGCACGTTAAGGAAGAGCCCCAGACGGTGCCTTCGGTGTCAACGCCGCCAATGTCCCCCATTGACATGGCATCTCAGGAGAAGATCAAGCTAGAGCGAAAGCGGCAGAGGAATCGCGTCGCAGCCTCCAAGTGCCGCAAGCGAAAGCTGGAGCGCATTTCTCGTCTGGAGGATAAAGTGAAACTGCTGAAAAATGAAAATTCCAATTTGACAGATATGTTGAGCAAGCTGAAGGACAATGTCAGTCATCTTAAGCAGCAAGTCATGGAACATGTTCAGAATGGCTGCCAGATCATGATCTCCTCCAACATGTCTTCATTTTGATGTCAGCCAGCTCTCTCTCCTCCCTCATAATTAACCTTAACTAAACTTTAATTTTATTTAAGTAATTGTGTTATAGCAATTTGTATTCCCAGCCGTAGGCCCTAGGTAGTTTAGTTTATTTAGGCCCAGGCTTTGATAGGCACCGACACATTATTATAGCAATAAGAACAAAACAAGAACATCATTGCTACGTAAGTATATCGCATCACGTTCTCTCAAAATACACAACACCATTATTTGATAAGATAACGGATTTCCTGTCTGTCAATCAAGCCAGTCCAGTCACTGTTATATTTTCCTTCTGTTTTTCCCCTCAAATACCAAATCTTATCAGCCAGCTAGCAAAACCAACCAACTGGCAGAAATATATTGTTATTATTATGAATGAATTTATTACCTACCTAAATAACTAACAGAAATGCAATTGAAAATATGAATAGTAAGTAATATTATTATTTTTGGAGTAAGCAAAGCAACTCTGTACCATCCAACTTGCCAATATGCACAAATAAGTCAAGTTTTCTACAATACAAGCATTAACTTGTATTTGCCACTTAATGGTGAATAAAAATTATGCGAAAATAATCTGTGTGTGAGGATAAATTATAAAGATAGAAAGTTCGTAATATTATTGGTGAAGTATACTTAAAAAACTATACCATTATAATTATATACTATTAGACATTAAGTAAACAGTAACTAGTGAATGGATACCTTAACTAAAAACAATTTCTGCTAAAAATTCTCTAAATATTATAGCCTTTATAGCGTAGTTGTATAAAAATGTAGTCTAGATTTTATAATGAGAGATTGTGATTTATGCTTTATGCAACAATACTATTTTGTAAACCATTTCTCTACTTTATGTATAAATAGTGGATTGATCCAATTATTTCAAATCAGCTCTGTCCATCGAATTCATTTGTATTTAAATGAGCTACTTAACAATAAGAAGCCTGTTGTAAAATTGCAGCAATAATTTAGAAAATGAATTTTGAAAACTGAACATATGGTACTGTAGTCCTAGTCGAAGATCTGATTTGCTTGTCAAAGCCGTTCTTCGCTGTACATACATACATTACGTTAATCTAATAATATTACGATACAAATTTGAAATACTTTTTAGAAACGAGATGCCAAGTGCTTATTTTATGGGGCATAGCAAATGCCTAAATAGCTAACAATAATAAATACGTACAGAGTAGCACTAGTTATGAAAATATTTCTATTATATTTGTAGTAGGGCAATTGCATTTAAAATTGTCATATAACAATATCGTGGTACCTCATTTCTAAGCTACCTAAACATGCCAGAAAAGCAATAACATAGTTTTTCCTCTCTCCTGGCAGGAAATGCTATTATTGAAAAGTATATTACAAATAGATAATAATATTATGCAATATTATATGCAACTTTTGAAACAAGTGCTTAACTTAACTTACCTACCGTAACTTAACGTAAACGTAACTTACAAAGACGTCAATTATTTGTTATTATTGTACCTTATGTTTGAGTTGAGCCAACTGAGGCAACAATAAAATTGAATGAAAATGACGCTCATTTATTTTTTAGTAAAAATCGATAAGATCTCTTACTGAAAAATGTGCTGGATATTCCAGCAATTGTTTCATGTCGAGTTTGACAGTCTGTGATGATTCTTTCAATGATTCGATTCAATGTTTATTCTTTTTGGGGATATAATTAAAAAGTTAATTGTAATTTGCAAAGCTTGCAAAGTTCTGTTACTGTTTGTTCTAATTTATGTGCATGTAATTTACATGTCTTTAGAAACTGTTATCTATTCAATACTATAAAAAAATACTTTTATTCACGTCTGTAATAAAAACTAACTACCTATACTTGCAGTCTGCAGTACATCTGCCTTGAATATACTATTCTGTGCCTTCGTGAAATTATGAATAGATTACTTAATAATAAATAGCTGTGTGTAACTGCCTGTTACGGCAACTCTAGTTAATTAGCAATACAAAACTGTAGTCTAATCGCTGCTGCTCAATATTCTGAAAAATGTATTCTAATAACTCCTTAAACTCTCTAATTGCAATTTCCGCCTGTTTTTGGTAAACAATTTGAATTAATTCTTATTTTAGAGAATGCCTTTCCAATCCTGTTGGATTGCCTTTCATTTCATTGCACAGCAACCTGCAATATTTTTCAAGTCAATAATATGGTAAATAAAATAGTTATTTTTAGAGTAGGAGTAATTATAGGTAGTAGAAATATATAATGCAGGATTACATTATTATCATTATATTACACTTTAATAGATTATGTTAATTAATGTTGTGTTATTGTTACTGCAATGAGTTTAACTATTATTATATGCTTGCTGTGCTCTTAGTATATTAAATATATATTATATTATATTATAATTAATTTAAAGTGTACATTATATTAATGTGTGTAGTAAAAGCCAACGGGGAGATACTATACCATACGTCTTGTGTCTTTTGTCCAAAATAAAAGTTATATTACATTACTATACAGTGAAATAAATTTTTGCAAATAGAAAACAACTCTTCTAATCTTTTCTGTTTATTAAATTCATACAATAATTCATAAGTACATAGTACATACAATACTCATGGAACCCATTTTTCCCTAGTAGTTTAGAATCCAGCATAATTCATGAATTCATTTAATAAGTAAGGTTAATTACAAATAATTCCGTAGAAATCATAATTAATAAATTAATTTTAATCGTTTAGTATGACAATTCATAACAGCAAAATCAAAAGGGATGGGACTTTAGGAATATTTCACGTATTAATAGAATAATCTCTAGCCATGTCAAGAAATAAGAACAAAATGTTCGTATAATGTCTTGTTTTGCATATCCGTGAGATGAGAGAGTGGTGCGTGGGCAAGGCAAATAAATAGTGTCTGTGTTTTGAAGGAAGTCAATATGTTTTGACATCCGCTGCATTCTCAACATACGCCCGCGGATGTTTGGGTCCGGTCTGGAATTTCATCCATGCCATCCGCATCCATTTGTCTATCCATATTTACATAGTGTGCAAACAATTGACTTACTTTACCTTTCTTCAACGATTTCGTCCATGTCTTTTACCTTTATATCTCTCTGAATTACATAAATATACTGTATATGAAGTGATTTTGAGTCTTATCGGTGTATATTTAGAGTAAAATGGGATATCTGAGTGAGGCACTGATAATATAGAGATAAATTACACTATATTTGTACCTGGTACTGTGTAGTGTGTATAGTGTATTGTACTATAGTGTCGATTTGTCACTTCCGTTAAGGAAATGTCGTATCACGCACAAAACATCATTTTCACTCAATACACATTACATTCAGTTTTGTCTTCATTCATTCATGAACTTTATTTCAAATAGTAGTTTTCTCTAGTAGCAGTAGCATACATATAGTATATCGTTGAAATATATTATCTCTGTAGTAATCTCAAGATCATCATAAGTAAACACGTAAAGCTGTATTCTCCCACCTACACATAACTTTATAAAGAAATGGTTGGACAACGATAAAACTCACCATTGCCAAAGCCAAATCTGGAGAGCAGCCAAATGTACGTATAACTTCTTAGAACGAAAGATCTGTTGATCTGCATTTGTTTGAGGGTAAATGTACATGTACACCAAGTTACATTTTCTTTTCTAAGTAAAGTAAAGTTGTCAGTTGGAGAAAGATTTCATTTTCTTTAACTTGGTAAGTATGATTACGTGTGTTAGTGCGTTTAGAGGAACATAAATAGGAATTCCGCATATAGGAAAGTGTATTGTATTTGTTATGTAATAATTTATAGTCAAGTAGAAAGAGCATGCAAATTAATTGCATAAGGAAAAAAGCAAGAGCAAAATGTGGTTGAATTGAATTTGTTCTTGTTTTATGTAAATGTAGTACGTACCTATGTAAATATGTACATGATATAGTGAATGAAAGAGAGAATGTGAATGGAGAGCGGAAACGGGAGCAAATTTGCAAATTTCTAAGAATTCGTTTCCTGCCCTGCTCCCACATGTAAATTAACGGATCGGTATTTATGGTCTTGCAAAAAGCATGGCTCTGAATTCTGCATGCTTTATTTTGGATGGATGTTATGTGTAAATGTGTATGTGCGAATGTGTGGATGGAAAAGGTTCAGAAATATGCAACATGTTCTGGATGGCTGCTTCTATGTATGTATGTATTTCGATTCGAGGAAATGTGCAAGCCCGACCGGGAAATACCGGCATGCCATTACCATTATGCGAAATGCTTCTCTCTTAGAGTATTTGCCGTCTTATATGATATTGTATGTGTAACTACGTGTGGGTCTGCTCTTTTCTTTACTGTTCTTCTGTTGGGAAAGTCCGGAGTGAGTGACTAAGAAAATATTCCGATCCGACTACAAACATCCGCAACTTAATTCAAACTTGTGTTGTGACTAACCGACCCAGAACTCGGTTCCATTCATTCTCTACTCCCGAAACGGGATTTCCACAAACAGAGAGTCCAAAAGAAAAAGTCCTTGACTTCCGTCCATCCGTTTTTCCACACAAAATACAGATATATATGCAATGCTACCGAACTCTTATTGTTTTTCTTTCAAACTTCCTTTTGTTCGTTTGCTTAACTTGCCAAAATATTACCACAGCAATTTTTTTCATTTAGATATAGTACATAAGAACAAAATATCATATAAATTAGGTAAACCTGAGTAGAAGTTTTCATGGAATTTCCAAATTTTGAACTACAAACAAAAAACAAGCAAGGAATATTGCATTGGCGGAAATTGCACATAATATTTGCAATCCTTACATACCCTTATATCCGTACTGACCATCCTAATACTACTTTAAATCTACATACAGATAGATGCACCTAGTATGCCAATAAAAATGCCAATCGTGAAAAATACTTTGACAATTGTTGTATGTGTATGTTCAATAAAACACATTCGTTAAATAATAAAGTTAGAGGAAATATTTTGTTCAATAGCTACGCAGTATTGTTAGTAATGATAACGTTTTGCACTATGATAGCTATATTTGCTCAATAATAATGTTTTGGGTCCTTAAAAGGTAGATAAACTATAAAAAAAGTAAACAAGTAATAAAATATGTTACCTTGAAAAAGATATTTGTTAATAAAAGACATCGGTGGACTATTCTAATTTATGACAATTTTTATTGTGATTTTGTCGTGTACTAAAAAATAATGCATATTTGGCAAATGTTTATTTGCGTTTTATTACCAGACATTTGGATGGACTTGATGAACAGAATGGGAATACAGAATTTACTTAGACTTAGGTAAGTATAATTATTAGTATTTTTTGCAGTAAGCATAAAATATAAAAATAACATCGGCTCATCTTTCAAGTTATGACCATGGCTTTGCAATGCTTTGCATACACCAGCACTCAAGTTGCAGTTTTACCCACAGTATTCAGCAAATGACTTTAAAATTGTCGCTTACTATCAGTATTTAAATAAACCATGGCAAATATGGATATAAGAATGCATCTCACAGTCCCATACATGATACCGTACGTTTTTAGTAAAAATTTATTTTTATTATGCTAAATGCCACTCCTAGAGTTCTGGACAGTAATATTTAGTATGGCTGGATAAGTTAAAGAAGACACCCTTTAGAGCTGAATGAGCAAAACTTTGGACGGTGGTAGTGGAATTGTTCTTGTCCCAGATTTTATCCTGGTAAAATGATCTACTTTCACCACATTTAATTCTAGTTAACTACTTTTAAATGCGCTTTTAATGCAATATTTTTTTAGTTAATTTGCTGATATATGGCCAAAGCCTTGAAATCTAGTACATCTTAACATTAAGTGAAATATTAAATAAACCATGGAAAAATACGTTTTGATCAAATCTCAAATTGCCCTACATGACACAGTATTGTTTTAGAAAAAGGTAGTAGCATTAATACATGCAGTGCAAATTGCAATTCATTAACAGAATTCAAACAGTAGAGCCCTCAAAATGTTACCAAAGCGGATAATTTTGACGAATGGGTCATTGTGCCTACGACATTGGTGTAAGATGGCTACCCTGTATTCAAATGTGGAAATATATTTCAAAAACGTTGACCCCTTGAAAAGTTATCTTGTACACCGACAGGCAGACGGACACAACTTGCATTCACATAAACGTATATGCGATACATTAATAGATAACTAGTCACTGCAATAAAATGACTGTACTGCCGCCACAAGCACACTGGGATCCAAAATCGTTTAATTATTATCTCGATCCCCTCTTCCGCTTTCTAAGTATTAAATATCTACTACTATACTATACACTTACTTTATTAAATAGCTGCACAATTTTACATAGCAGATTAAATGGCATATGTGCCTTAATGGACAATTTGCTAATTGTTAATTTCTGTCGCATAACTTTGCTAATAAACAAAGCCTGTTATTTATGTAGTTAATATCCTTCATTGTCATTTAGCAGTTACGTGTTTATTTTGTGTGCAGCTTTGTTTTTGTCGTGTGTTGAGGTTGAGATTATATTATTTACAAGAAAGGCATGACTTCGACATTAAATCTTTGTTCACATAAATTAGCTGTGGGATACAGGAAAATAAAGTTGTACTCTGTTCACATTTAGAATCCTCAGTGCTAATTAGTAGTGGTGAGTTTAAGCCCCAATTAAGTTATACATAAGTATGGTAAATCTTTTTAAATAAACAATTAAAGATTACATCTTGAAAGCTTAACGTACGTGTCGCCTTGCGATTGCGATTAAAAAATATTTCCTTGAGAAATATAACACTACGAGTGAGCCGTATTTTTGGGGCCTCGGGTTCCTCTAATAAAATCTAAAGAAAACTATTCTTGAGATTACAATTACTAATTAGAGTCTATAGAGCTTGTGTGTCAATTAAATCAATTACGCGCTAAATATTTCTAAAATCTCATGTTTTTATTAAGTTTTTGTCTATTAGACTTATCGATTTGTTTCTTAGAGGACAAAAAGTGTCCCACTACTGTTCTGGCACCCTATTATAAAAATAGTATTGCATTGTTTGCATTCTGAATTCTGAATTCTGGGTCAGGTTCAATTTTGAAAAATAATAAAAACTAAAAACAATTGACAAAATATAAGAAATATGTGAAAGTATTGCTTATTACAAAGGTACAAGGTACAAACCGTAAATAAGGAGAGAAACATTTTTATTGCAATACCGTACCTTTACGTTATTATCATTATCTCAAATGTATGTACGAAAAATCATAGGCGTTTGGCATTTTGCCAAAAGGATTCTAAGGATTCCATCAGTAAAGAGGATCGGCTTCTGCTGCTGGGAAGACAAGGCACAATTTGAGCATAATTTTGCAACATAGTAGCGTATATCTGGTATATCTGTAAAAGTAGAGGCTAGATATACATTAAGAAGATTAAGACGAACCGAAAGATGAAGATGATGTACCTAAATTGTAGGTTGGTTGGATTTGGATTTGGAACGGAGTACCTAAGGCACCTATTTTTTACTTACAATTAGGTACTATGGCTACACCTAACCTAAGCTAACTACAAAAACTAGCAAAGAGATGCAGCTGAGAATTCCTGTACAATATTACATACAGATATTGTGCATGTACTAATACTTCTAGTATGTTATGTAGTATTTGTGCACGCAGTGTGTGTTTGTGTGTGGCTTGGCTTGGCAGATATCGATTGTGAGGCAGATTACAGGAAACGATTACACATTGGAAATCCCTGACATTAACATTCCCTTCTCTTTCCATATTGCAAAGATGTAGATCCTATCTCTATATATTCGCACACAAGACATGCACGCAGGTAATTCCCATTCAAAATTCTAAATGTAATATGGATTTATACATATATGTACCTATACCTACATACTATGCATATGCATTCTAACAATCTAGAGTAAAAGTACCTTACAAAAGAAATGAATACAAGGAGCTTTTATGTATTCGCAATGTAATGTACGCTTAAGTTGCAGCAACACAACACAACTGTGTAATTGTTCAAGATGAATGAAGTCGACTTGCGTTTCCCTAATTTTGTTTGTGATCTTTGTCTGGCATAATATTTTACATGACATTATTATAGGTCTGCCCTAATTATTAGCACATGTATAGATTTATTGCAAAATACTTAATCTTCACAAATTCGAGGATAAAATATGATAAGAGATTTACCCACTAAAATAGAAATTAGATAAATTATCATCATTAAGATCCATTTATAATTGTCAAGCAATTATGCACCTCAGGAGGACTGTTGTAAAATATTTGCATTCTGCAAAATACTGTATAATTACTTTATTGAATTCCTAGCATTCATAGCTCGGTTTATATTGAACCTTATAGAATTTCACACCAAATACCAAAACAAATAACCTGGGTCAACATAAAGGTTGCAATTTCAATGTAAAGTAACATCCTTTGAAGTTTGCACTCGCTTTTTAGCTAGACCTGTACCTCATTACACAAATATTATTTTATTTGCAGGTAGTTATGTAAGTTTGAGTTAGGCCTATAGCTATAATGCATACCGCAAACATGCCATATTATTTGCACTGGCATAAGGAAATATTATTTAATTTTCAAAATTTATGTCTAGCTTGGGAATAGTTAAATACGACAGAAAGACCAATAATTCAATGCATTGCATTGCATTGCATGTAGTACAAAATCATATTACTTTTACTATAGTGGAAAATAAAACAATGAACTGGAACTGGACTATGGAACTGGAACTGAGCTGAAGTCGGTTCAATGTTGTGGTAGTGGGAGTTTGATAGTTTTTGTTCTGTCTCACGAATATGCGAATTCAGCATACGTAGTACTTAAAAGCATAGTAATAAAATAGTGTACTCAACCCGTGAGTATTATTTTGCGTTTATATCTGTATACTTACATGGCTGAATGCATGCATGCATATTAAATAGAGAAGTTACGCGTGTTTTATGTTTGTTGATACTGAGAATGAATTTAAATGAGAATTGTGAATGTACCGGCTCCATAGGGCGGCGGTCGGCTAGGCTATTCCACTTTTATTGCGAATTAGAGTTTCTGCAGAAATGAACTGAATTTGCGCTATCAGCCCTCCGGATCATTCTCTGCGAATTCGGTTCGATAATTTTGCAGTCTGAGTGGCACCGACGAATGCAATTTCTCTTCCATCTCCTCCCACTCAGCCAGACCAGGAAAACAAACGCACTTTTAAACCTTCAACTTGCACTCACACGAAATATATTTATATTCTCTTAGATCTCTACTGCTCTACTATCTCTACTGCATAATATTTACATAATATATAATTGTACGCACAATTTTATGCACAATTTCATCCTGTAAATGTTTAATAA
>JAQFYC010005959.1:0-13156 GCA_034694165.1 Tomocerus mixtus | reverse complement strand
CGATCTGGAAAACTTGGTTTCGACGAGTTTCAACTTCTGTGGAAAAGTGTTCAAACTTGGACAACTGTGTTCAAGAAGTTTGACCTAGATAAATCCGGAACTCTGAGTTCCTCCGAACTTCGGGAAGCACTTAATGCTTCCGGGTTTCATGTAAATAACAGAGTTTTGCAGTCACTCGTACTCAGATATGGAAACAAAGATGGGTGTCTCTTTTTCGACGATTTCATTATGTGCGCTATTAAATTAAAATGCATGATCGAGGTTTTCAGAGAAAAGCTTGCTGATGGAGAGAAATCGGCTAATTTTACTATGGATGATTGGGTCGAGAAGACATTATATTGCTAAAATAGACTTTATAACACATGCAGAATATTATAACCATAAAGCATAACTAAAAATAATGTAACTAGCTTCTTACAACTTCCTCATCACTGCCACTAACAAAAAATCAATATTTCATTGCAAATTCTGCAAATATTTTAAAACAACCTTAATTAGCGTGGCAAAATATACACCTAAATTATACCAGTTATGATTATACCAAAGCTAAAGCCTTCGTCACTTCTAAGGTGGCCTTACAAAATCTTGGTGTTCATTTTGTTTACAGTAATCCTAAGTATACAATCTCATCCCGCTATAATTAAATGCAATATGTTAAATAAAAATTCTCCAAAAATCCCCACAAAATTCTTCAAACATGTATGGGGGGAATATAAAGTACACTGTTTTTCACAATGGAAAATTGTCGCGAATTCAGATTTTATAATATTTAAAGAACATAATAAACTAAAAATATTGTACAATATAATATTAATGATAATAAGAACAAAATGGAAATCAATTGTTTTGTGAAAATAAATGATTATGTAATATACGGGCTGGATATTTAACCACAGAAATCACAACAACATTGGTTAATGTTATCCTTAATTAAAACGTTTTCGGAATTTTCCAAAGAATAGTGGAATAGTTCCACTAGCACAATCCAATTACTTATTCGATATTATGTGGGGCACACAAGGGAGCTTTATAGAGCTTTCTTTTCTTTTCTTTGAATCTACTCAATTTATTCTAAGCAACAAAATCTTCATACATAAGTACCTAGGTATCTACAACCTTTACTAAATGCGTCTGTGTGTATTTATATGTAAGTTTCATTATTAATTATATCACAATAAACGCTTTTGCTTCGTAATATTTACGATTCATTCATTTAAAGTCTCATATACATATTTGTCAATTGCTAACTAATTATTATTACCAAGAAAATATTTCGCGTACTTCCATTTCTAATGTCACAGCATTTTGAAAATTATAGACGCATCTCTACTCGTATTCATATACTATTTTAGCATTTCCTATTTCTATCAGCAATCGATAAGATATTTTTGTCTTCTGCGGACCCCAAGCCCTAAAGCTGGCCCATTTGCTTATCACGTTCATTGAAAAATAGCTAACTTGCATTATGTTAGTAGAGTATGTACATCAGCCAAATTCCTTCTAACTACATATTATTATCCATTACATTATATCTAATTATTATTAGACTGAGCTTTACATATTATATCACAAATAGGCAACAAGTAAAATTATGTAATACAATACGAGGACAAAAACAATCACTTAGAAAGCTTATATATGTAATACATATCTGCTTTCATATAATATGTATTAATTTTAAGTACTATAACAGTCTTCACATCATCACGGTTTCCTTTATGTCACTCCTTTCCTTGTTTGGCAGCTCATATGTAAGTGGATACATGTAATATTACGAAATCATCCAATATTCAATGTATGTAGACAAATGTAGCGTCTCACAAAGGAAGTTAGCCAACCGATAAGTTTCCTCAACATCAACACGACAACCAAACCAAACTAACGAAACTAAAGTAGTTTAGGTACGAGTACACGACATTCTATATGAGAAAATCACAAACTCACATTAAGTTATATGCAACTGCTATTATTGTATGTAATGCAAATTCTACTGCCCCACTAATATTATATTTTACTTACATTATAATTTTGAAGAAAAAATCCTTGTTATGAGTTTATAGTAAAGTTAGACCACATACTGGTTTGGTTTGTCTTGTCTCCGATGAATCTCTCCACAATATTTAATTCAATTGAGCGAGCTAAGCACGCCATAAACAGCCAAACCACAAGCAGCAAAACGAAGCCACAATGAAAACCGAACACATAAAAAATTACATAATCCTACGCAAAATTAGTGTTGTAGTTTCATACATGTAGACATTATTCCAATTACTCTAAAATATTATTTCTTGCAATGCAATTCAAGTATCTATTATTATTATATTGTAATATACAAATAGTACACATTCGTTCTGCAAACAAATTAATGATAGCATAATGGTTTTGTTCTATCCTATATATAGATACTGCCCACCACATAATAAAATAGGCATTTTTCTGAAGGCTGAGCTAACTAAAGTGTTACAAAAAGATATCACTAGTTGGTAATGATGAATAAATCGGATGTTTACGCGTGCTAAATCAAAATGTACAGTTATATGAATATGATAATATTTATAGTAATACATGGAAATGTTTGTTCGCACAAATAATTGTGCTAGGAGTCATATAAACACTCCGCTGTAAGAAAAGTTAAAAAAAGAAGACGATTATTATTAAGTTCACAACATTCAATTCATTTTATTCAATTAAATTCACTTGTAATAATAATTGCAGCTCTGAGCACAAACTAACAAACATCAAACACCTTTCATCCCATCTCCGTCACACAGAAAATGTTGACTATTCTACTCAAAAATGTAATTCTATGCACAAGTAGTAGTTATCTCACATAATAAGTATGTATGTATTTATAGTATTATAAGTAAAGAATTAATGGATAATCAATATTAATTTTAATCACTCACTTACATTTATACTCCACAGTACAATAATTATTAGTCTAGTCTAGTCTAGCCTAGATTAGATAGTATAGTATGTATGTATGTGTATTGTATCAGTATGTTCATGTAGGCATTTGCTTTAGTTTACTAATATTATATGATAATAACTCTACTTGTAAGTAAGTAAGTAATAAGAATGATATTTGTAATTGTAATTATATAGATAGCAATAATTGTTATTTTACTACTACTACCCCTTACAAATACATCAATACAGCACAGTAAACCACAGAACAGAATAAACTCTGTAACAAATTGCATAAAAGTAATTTATATTGTATTTGAATTATTTAAACATAATTAATTAGACTAATTCTTGTAAGTAATAAGTAGAGACCTGGTAAGTTTTTAATTCTAATTCTCCCCACCCCTAATAAAGACAATAATAATTATAATATAATTCACCAGGAAACTGTTGCGTATAATATTTTTTAGAAACATGACATTGACATGATAGTTTAGCAGATTTCAGCATTTTGTAGAGTAAAGTACAATTACAATACAATACAGTACACAGAGAACCTTTATCATTGCTTTGCTTTGCATCATTTTAGTCATTTACATTACAGTTCGGTTAATTGCTACTAATCATCATTGACATCTATATTGATAACAATAACAAGTCTGTCTGTTTTTTGTTCTTATTACATCCATTTTCATTGTACGTTTTAATATGTAGGTATGTAATGTATTTATGTATGTTTGTGTGTAGTGTAATAATTGTAATTGTATTTTTATGTATACAAACAAGACTGATGAGAAGACTGAGCAAACATTTCCATTATTAATTTTAGAATTACGATATAGTTACGTAATTTGACTTGACTCTGACTTGACTTGCTCTTTTACAGTAGTAGTATCATAATCATTCATAAGTGCATTCTAATTATCACACTATACCACCGCCGAACGACATAACACACCAAAACATGACATGTCATTACACAACAGCACAGTACAGTGACGTGACCTGATGTGACGTGTCTGACCTCACCTCACGTCAGACGTCACACCAACTTGCTAAATCTACTAGTCAAAAATCGAAAAATCTACGAAAAACTGCAAAATGTATCTTTTGAAAAATTTTTAAGTTCACAAGTCTTGGTCTAAAGTAGTCTATATAATAATATAGATAGTAGTAGCTGGAGTAGATTTAGTTAGAATATATTCAGCGTCCTTATCCGTTTCTGTCATTTTATGATAAGAAGTTCATGTGTGTATGTCAAGGGTGTCACCCCTGGAATATACCTTCCTTAGTTAACTAATCGTAAGCCAAAAAAGGTATACCTCATGGGTTCTGTGTATAATTTCACTATCTTTATCTTTACTTTACTTTACTTTACCTAATTCGTAATTCAATGTAGAAGGCTAACCTTATTATGTTTATTATGTATACATATTATACTTACGTGGTAATTCAATTGAATATAAAGTCTTTAGTTGAAGTACAAGCAGACATCATTAAAAAAAGATCTTCCATTTCATTTCTTTAATTCTTTAAATTGATTGCTCTTTGTCCACAATTTCGAAATCAGTTGTATGTGGTGGTGGTTGCGTTGGTTTGGTTGTGGTTACTTCAAAATTCTATTTTTGAAGCCTATGCTATTAGGTAGGTTGGTAGGTATAGTAGGTATAGGTAGGTATTATATGTGTGGACACAATATTTCTTCATGTGATTGTGAATTGTATTGTTTTGTATAGTAACAAGGGAATAGATTTTATTGGAGCCAATTCAAATAAGGAACAGTCTGATTGAGTCATTCATAAAGCCAATACAGATACAGCTCAGTAGTAGAGTAGTGTACAGACGTTATATAGTATTTCAATACAAATAATGTAATTTTAGAGCAAAGCAATTAGCTATAGAGTTAAATTATTAGTAATTTCTGTATTTTTGCTTCTGTTTTGGCCTTTTTGCTTTTTTGCGTTGCTTCGTTTTTTTAATATCCACAGGACACTAAATAATCCCCTAGCTTTTCCACTACTGAGGCCGCTTGCTGGGGTTGAATAGGATCTTCGTAAAGTGAAACCACCACAGCTGAAAAATAATCCCATTAACATCGTATTAGCATCAATCCTCAATATAAAAACATCCCAAACCATTTCAAATGAAAACTGTAACAAAAAATTAATGCGTATAAATACCTTGTTGAGTTTTCATGCAATGGACTCCAACTTTGCCCAGTTTTGCACGAACAACACGGTCAGTTCCAGAGAGATAGATGTAACGTTGTCCTGCAAGTGTGACTCCTGTCCCCGTTAAAACTTCTTGATTATCAAATCCGGACACAAGCTTTGTGATTTCTTCTTTTGCAACCTAAAATTTAAACAAAATTTATGTTAACATCTTTAAGGTAATCAAAAACTTTAAGGTAAGGAGCCAAAACGCAATGTGGCGACTCATGAGCCAGCCTGTATACATACTACAGTCTGCAATGCATTACACCGACCGGACCATAACAAAAGCAATGTCTATGTAAGGAGTAAGGAATAAGGACAAACACACTTGCTCACCTAACGTCACATCAAACTTCTTATTTGGCCTTTTTCACATCCTTACCATTTATAACAACTTAGCTCAACTACCTAAGAACAATTTTTATATGATCAATAATACCCCTTTAACACCCTAACATTAATATTTGCAAAGTAGAACAAGGTGTAACAAACCAAAGAAAGTTTCCTTTCCACTGCAAACAATTCAATTATTCATTTGTACCGTTAAATCGCAAATTCAATTATTTGCCGAGATTGTTCTTTTATACTCTCATGGACAACTGTCGTGTCATATTTCAACATAGTACTTATCTCGATCATTCCACTACGCGTAGACATTACTAGACAAGCTAACTAAGCCAGTTAAATAACAACACAATTTAAATCACTCAAATCAAAACAGCACTCTTATGTTCAAATGATAGCATATACTATGTATGCAATTCTGATAAGATTTTATCGTGAACTTGCAACTTGCTTCAAGCTGTTAAGTTCTTTATAAAGAGCAAGGCAAGTACAGCATTGGGTCATTCAATTACCATCATATCAATTTTCATACATAACATATAAACCTACTTGATTTACATAGTTACACTTTATATATTTCCATTTAATCTAGTCCTAGTCAGTCCAGTCAGTGTCACTCGATACGGTATGAAAAGAATAGTAATAGTAGTCTCCTTGTCGTTGACATTTATGTACCATTTATCTACTAGATGCACAAAGTAAATACTGAAATACAATATTATGGGCTTTCGGCTACTTATTAGCTTACTAATGGCGCTGCTGATAGTCTGTAAACGAAATATAATACTAACGTCAATGTAAAGGACAAAATTCATGTTTACCTTGCATCGCCTTAAACACAATTAGACTAACTAACAGAAACAGGCTAACCATACGTATGCTCGTAAAGGATTTATATAAGAGTACCATATATGTTTAACTTATTATGTATAGATGTACCGTACAATTTGTTATGCAAACGTAATTCATTTTTGAAGTACTACAGTACACCGAACCATTTGTGAAAATTGCACCATTTTTTAGTAACACGAACACGTAAAGTCAAACTGCAATAATAAGCGAACCAACTATCATCGAATGGAAGAAACAAATAAGAATCCATACAGAATAAGATGTGGTTACATTGCATGTACTGGCCTGGCTCGAATCTTAGCTCTTAACCCATTTGTAGTAAGCACATTACATACAAAGAGAAATATAGACAATATAGTATTCCATTAGAGGTAGTGATAAACTTTATGCATTTTGATACAAATGATATGATTAGATTTTTACGGTTTGCCCTTCTCACATGATCCACATTAAGATCAAACTACGGATCATGGATTAAAGTCAAGTCGAGCCAAATCAAATGAAATAAGAGAATTACCAGCAGTTGGCTTGGCTGTAGTATTGTATATAAGTGTTTAATCCTCTGTAAATATGGCAATATCACGTATACTATATGTACCTCTAGATAAAATCATTACACACAATAATACAACAGCAATATACATTTGTTTATAAGCTTTATTAGCATTCATTTCATTCATATTGCTTCTGACCTGACTTCTATACGGTTACATACGTACGTAAGTAAGTAAAGTATCCCAATTCTCTAACTTCTCATCTCAACATTCACATTCACATCGTCAGAAGTAAAGTAACATAATAACCATAACACTAGACTAGGTTACATGTACATGTACAAATACCTACAGGAGTTGTATTAGTATCATGAACACAGTGTTAGTGTTCTAGAATTACATTTCATGTTGTCTGACACACACTACACTTACGGACGATGAAATTCTAATTCTCCTGACCAGAGCAGAGCAGCCACAACAACCAAACCCCAAAGAGAAAGACAGACTCGACAAAAGAGTGCAAAGTACAAGTAAGTAAAGTGAATGAAGTACAAACTCGAACGAAATTGTCAGTAAAGTCCGAATCTCTGAATTGCAACGTGCTGAGTAAGTGAACTGAAATGAGTACCCTTTCGCATTGCTTGCATCCTCAATGAAAGAGAACAGAACACAAACCAGAAAAATTATAGCCAAGCCAACAAATGGCAAATCCTTCTCCAGACAGACCAACAACCAACAACTTCAGGAAAGTTTCTCTCCTCTCATCCCCTACCACATCAAACCAAACGCCACTTCCAACCTTTTAAGTTGTGCCCATATAACAGGCCGTATTCTATGATCATGCAATCCTCCTGGTCGGTTCTTTCGTTCTTTTTCACTTAATAGCATTAGTTTTAGTTTACTACGGTATAATGCATGCAAAAAACCTCTACAGAGCAAGCCGGAGCAGGCAAGGCAGCAAAAATACAGTAAAGGAAGACCGGAAAAAATGCTTTCCCACTGCTGTGGATAATAAGTGTCAGTTTCTCTCTCTATCGTGGGCAAAGCAAATCCCAACCAGGCCAGAGCATCACACCCGCACACGACATATCTGTACAGTAGTATACCAAACCCAAGTACCACGTAAAATCATGTATAAAACAAGAAGGAACGTTTTCCCAATGCAATACCATGCCAATCTCTAAACTCGTGAGTCTAACTCCAACTCGTCTTCACTTTATAGTAAGAAGGAATGAACAAACACCCAATATAATGCCCAAACCCAACAAACAGCAAAATACTTATACAACAAACTCCACTCTCAACATCGAAACCTAACGTAACGGTAACTAGAAGAGAGAACAGCAACAGCTAAAGCTACTACATACTAAAAGACTTTGAAAGTGAAACTTCCTCAACTCAACTGAAGAACTGAAAGCATTGCATTACTTACATTACAAACCCATGCCATGAATAGTATACATGCAATGGCAATACAAACTACAACTCTGCACGTCTGCTGGGATACAAAATATACAAGACATACATAACTATAAGTACATCCCACGGAACTATCAATGCATGCAATGCATGCATTCCGTTATACTAAACTTACACTACAGTAAAGAACAGACTCTAAGTTAAAGTCTATCTACCATATGTACTTACGTACTGATGTTACCTAACTCACCCACGATCACTCACTACTGTAAAAGTTAACTAAAGGAAGGATACTTCTTCAGCCTATCTAATAGTATCTGTATGTCAGTATAGCGAATTCAATTCAATTCAAAACTTCTCCTTTTCTTCTAAACCTCTGCTACAGCCTACAGCCTGGATACACACACGTAAGATGTAAACTACAACTACACTAAACCGCTACCGCTGCTACACTTTTACCGGTTTATGGCTTATATTGAGCAATGTACATGCATTATGTATAGTTAAGAGCTAGCAGAACTCATTCTATCTTCTGTTTGTATGTATGTCGTTCGTTCTCCTTCTCAGAAACTACACTGCAACTATTTACTATTGAACCAAACACAAAGTTAAGTGAATATCTCTGGCTTTCGCCGGGTATTATGTCGGAGACCAAAGCAAGACCAATACAAATACAAACTCAAGACTCCCATTCGTCCGCACAAGCTCCACACCATCATTTCCTCATGTCTACTCTACTACTCCCGAATATCCGTCCGTCGGAATTTCTCCCTTCTCTTCAAACACTTCATACGATCCGAATCAGACTACATATCCCAGTATATCAATCCAATGGAAAATGTATCTACAGAATACAGAACAGAATTCAGTATTATAGTATAGTTCAGCAACACTAGACTAGCAGCCAGACAGACAGCAGAACTCTATTTATCGTATCGTCATGTTCATGTAGTATTTAACGTTATGTTCTATCACTATCATCTCAAAACATCTTCAAGCAATGCAATCCTATGTTGTGTTATCTTTTCAAAATTGGCCCAAGTCAAAAATAATCTTTTACCAACTCTATCCATTGCCACTTTGCCACCTACCTTTTTCGTCTACACTTCTCTACACTTTACACACACATACACCCACCCTCATGTCTGACCTACATATAAATAAACGCAAACTGATACAAATACAAATACACACTTCCAATTGTTTACATACATTACAGTAAATAATTATTGAAAAAACTACTATTTACACGATTATACGTAACTTATATGAACTTTTTCTGGTTCATGTTATGTGACATTAAACAGGAATGCAATTAGCACCTTTCAATAGTACAACTAACATAAATATATTCCAATCCAGTAGACGCAGAGGGCAGGAAAGGAAGAATGAGGAGAATCTATTTGCACTTTGCAAATTGCATCTTCTATGTAATCATCTAGCCTCTACATATTTTAATACGTGTCACTCCCAGCTAAATTAAATGCGACATGTCATTATTCCTGACTACTCTCTGACAACAGAATCCTAAAAAGCAATACTTTTAACAAAATCAACATCCAACACTCATGCAAGACATAGTTCTCAACTTTCCTCCAGCTCCGGATCGATTTTACTAAGAATCAGACAAAAAGGAAAGAATATAACCTATCTATCGGGATACGAATTAGATTTTATTCTCTGCACTAAAGTGTAAACTTACGAAAACAGAACAACACTTTTACTTTATTTACACGCAATGCAATCACACAAGGTACAGTATTTAATATCTGCACTCTGCAAGACGACACGCGTGCGAAAAAGACCAACACAGCAGAATGCAGCATAGCAAAAGTACCTTTATCATACATACACGATTTAAGAACAGGACTAGGACATGGCAGACAGCGAGAAATCCAACTAACCTACATGTTGAAGCATTTTTATATTGTTTGCTGCACATGCAAGCAAAGAAAACATATATGAAGATAAAGACATCATGGTAAAGGTAAAACATGAACATGTAGCTTAAGATACGCAAGACAGGATCCAACACTCAATATATTGTTTACTGACTGTATGTAAGTCTCATTGTAATATTGTCGAGTTACTTCTTCGTTGACATACCCACAAAACAACTGGAAAATTTAACAAAGTAATACTCACTTCAACTTCAGATACTTTATTACACAGTACTACACTATACAAGCTACACAATATGACATGTGCTAATACTTACACACCACAAATACAAAAGTCGTAAGTACTAAATGGTAAGTAAAGTAAGTAAGTAGGTATAAGCTGCGTTTAGCTCCTCTCCTGTCTTTCAGTTCAGTAGTATATCTTACTAAAAGTTCTCTGCCTTTTGGCTTAGCTTAACTTCGCTTCGGCTTCGTTTCTGCTGCCAATCCTCTTAAACTCTAAATCCACATTCTTTACCTGCCATTGCATATAGCAAACAAAGGTAGTTATCATTTATCTGGTGTCTTCTCTTATCTATGCCTTGCCAAATTCCAACATGCAATGCAATCGAAGCATGAACGCCAATGCATCCAATTCACATATATATTCTCCTATCATCTTATCTCTCCGTTAGTTAGTTAATACTAAAACAATGCAAAGTTTTTGCTAAGATGTAGGCGAAAGTTTCATTAATTGACCTGGCTTGCTTAGCTTTGACTTCAATTCCTTCCTTCGACTTGACATGGCATCCTTTCCATAGAATAGAATTGACAAATTCTCCACCTCGAATTAAAACACTGCTGACTGCTGCTACACTAAAGTCAAGTGATTATTACACAAAATATAGGAAACTTCAACTTACGTTCATTTACAATTTACATTATAGAGAAGAATCAAGATTAAGACTACGAATGGGAGTCCCCCGCCCTCACTAACATAACGCAGCAAAAGAACAGCATACGATTTTACATGAAAACCTGTACTGTGTAGGTGCGTGCATGCGTACACTAAAATTATATGTAAAATACATCCAAACTTTTAAAGCCCATCCCGTGTAAACTTAAATTGTCAACTTTTCAATTCGCTAAAGCATAACTCACAACTCTAACTCTATCTTTCTTACTTAAAAACAAATTACCAAAATTCGCAAGAAAGTTTCACTGAGACTAAAACCACATCCCGCATACAGCAGAACTCCAGGAAAATTAGCTAATATTGGCTTTCAGTATCTAACTTTTCCTGCAACGCGACACACCCTGTGGTTTCCTCCGGTAGAATTTCCAATCTCTGCCCACAATCCATCCATTTAACTCACTCGCTTTCTTTAACTTTTTATTTATTTAGTTATATCACTTGTGAACAGCAAACAGCATGAGGTATAAAAATGGAATTTTAACATTAATCATAAACAACACAAGTAACGAGTAAACGAGTTCATTAAATTCATTTACATTCATATACACATCCATTCCGTTGAAAGAGTAGAGTCATTTCAGCAAGTACATTTATCCAGTTCAATCCAAAATGAGCAAGATAAAACTAAGCTTAGCGAACTTGTGATAAAAATGCAAAAATACACAAATACTGACTATTCACGAAAGACGAAAACTGTCCTCTGCATGGCAGAGTACCATTTCATAAGCCTATTGAGTAATATATTAGTACAATAATAATAAATAAATTTGATGACTATGATTACCATGAATGACTGACTGGTTTGACCGATAAGAGCATGACGTAAACGTCAAATATATTAGGTATAATAGGGCACGATGCTGTTTGCTGATGACATTGTAGGGCAACGACAATAACAACATGTGGCCATATTATGGCCAAAGACAGTCGCCAGTCCTAAATAGAAATATTGCCAACTTTGTTGATTCGGGTCTAAAATATTGAATAGCCAATTACATAATATAGGAAATGTATATTACATTATTACATACAAAATACAGATGCTTGAAACATTCACTATAAAATTGCCACAGAGATAACAAACGTAGATACGTGTCTTCTTTGGATTCCATCATTCCTGTCCACCAAACCAAACTCTATGTTACCATAATTGCATTTCATTGAGTTAGCTGTAACCAGCTACTATGTTACAATGTTACTCTACTCACTTATTTCGCTACGCTGAAAAACAAAGGAGCCCAAGTCGCTTCTCCGCTCTGACAGTCTTACTACTGCCAACAGCGCTAATCACTAAAACAAAACAGTTTAATGAGTTGTCAACTAGGTAAACTAAACGCACAATGTAAAGGATGCAAAGTGCATGGTATGCATATCACTACTTGGTAAATACTTATATAGAAGGTAGGTAATGTTATTATCACAAATATGCCCTGTAGGCGGGCCTAATTTGTACACAAAGCTTAATTACATTTCGCATTCACACTTATAAAATGTACCTTCCTTTATATTGCCCCAATATTAGCTACACCAATTTCCATTCAATTTAGCAAGTACATAAATCATTAATGTATGTGACAGGTTAGCCACCAGGTCTACTTCACTTAAGATAATTCGATTGGGACTTGGGATTAAGTATATTTAATAGCTAGCAACTATCTCTGATACATTACATTAAGAATACATTGTTCCAACAATCCAACATGCATATTTATACGTGGGGTTTAGATCACTTATATTATTACGTCCTATTTGGAACAAACGGGTAACCACTTAGTACTAAGTACTAAGACATATACTCTATAGACTGTGAAGATTGAAGATGTGATGTATGTACACATTCATTAACATCCATCTTTACAATTATCTGCCAATTTTCATTAGATAGCAATGCAATTATAATCAATGAGAATGAGATGTTTAATGACTATTGCCTAGTTTTACATCTTTCTGTGTAATGCACGTGTACTTGTAGTACATTACATACCTCAGGCGCCAGGCGTGCGCTAACTCGGGAAAATAATTGAAAGTAGGGGGGTATAGAGGGCTTGCGGCTTAGGGGTATAGAGGGAG
>JAQFYC010005958.1:0-13157 GCA_034694165.1 Tomocerus mixtus | reverse complement strand
CAGTAACAGTATGTTTAGTTTGCTCTTTCAACTAAATGTAAATACCAACCATTTATTTGGGTGCAATGTTTTTGCTACAAAGGAAACTGTGTCAAATATATCAGCACAGAGAGAAGGGTAATGCATATGTACCTAGAATTTGTTTCGGATTGAATAATGTTATAGTATAAGTAGTGACCAGAAAATGAATATCTTGCAAGAAGTCATGCCTTCATGACTTACGTTATGTACCTATGTGTATGTGTACGATAAAGAACGGATTGGTATTGCCTAACATAAAGAATGAATATGGGGATTGTATGTAGTTTAAGTTTAAGTAAGGAGAAGTAAATATGATGCGCTATATACTTATGAGTGTGTGTATGATGATGATGTGATATTAAAGTTGGCCTGTTTGAGTTATACAAGTTGATTCTGTCCAAGTCAGGCCAAACCGAGCCACCTACAACCTACATCTTTAATGTAATAATGTGTAGTTTAGTTTGAGATCCTTAGGAATGAATGCAAACCAAACCAAACCAAGTCAAGACGACATAGTAAACACTCTTTTGATCCCATCCCATTTTTCCATTGGAAAAGGATCTTTGCTTTGATGGGTGATGTAAACGTAAAGTTTTATCTTTAAAGTATGTATTCTGTTGTTGGCTTGGCTAGTGTTGTTAGTGTTGAGATTATTTCTTCGTTCGTACACTTCGTAATGCAGACAGAGCAGAAATTGATACGTGTGATGATTTGAATTCGCAAATGTGTGTCTTACATAGTAGTGTGGTGTAGTGTGCACCGAAGAAAGACTCCGTTAGGTTAGAGTTAGGGTCAGTCAGTCAGTCGTCGTCATCATCACATCATTCTTCCTGATAGACCCAAACCCAACCAATGCATCATGCCCTCTGGAAAAGCCGGCTTTTCCACTTCTTTCGTCTTGACTTGACTAAAAACTTGCGGATTCTTGGTCATTCGAGAATTCCTTCTGAGTTACTTTGTTACATTATATTTTATATACATATACTACATAAAGATATCTACATCTTTACCAATTGTGTCTCTAATGCAAAGTGAATCTTTCAGGAATCATATCTGCAAAGGTAAATTACATACCCAATAAGTACACACATGCAGTTTAATGTGAAATATCATATAAGGCTATGGTTTAACTAGCTGTTCACAATTTTTATATGAGAAACCTACCTAGGTATGTACAATTTTTGTAGACTGCGCCTTTGCCAAATGATTCTGTACAGATATTATATAGATACCTTACCTACTTAGGAATATTAAGTTTTAAAACATTAGGTACCTACAGTAGTAAAGTATTCTCGATAAATAATACAATAGAATCTAATATGATTGTACATATACTGACATAGTGCTTTGTTTCAGATGCGATAGATATGTACTCTTACATCAATACTATTATAGGTAAATATATTAGTCATATCTTAAGTAGAGCCAGGAGCACTAGGCCAATGTGTTTTTCCTTAGATGGTTGTAAATTGTTACAGATAATATTACTACCTGTGTAAACTGTAACAGTAGTAAAGCAAGTTAGGTACTATTACATATGTATAGATGCATTGTAACAATAATATGATAGGACACATAGAATATGGTTTGACTTCACTTGACTTCCCTTCCATTATTCTTATCTCATCATCAATTGCTGTTATGATTCAATTCTGTTGCCACATTCTTTGCCACAATTATGTGTTCAATGAAACAGGCTAGTATCTACTATACGTAAAGAATATTATAATCTTTCTTATGAATGGAACTTGATCTTTAGTTTATATAGCAATACTGAAGTAGCTTACCACATTTTATTTCAGCATTTTAAAATGTACGTAGCATACAGCTAAATAAGTGTTACAGTTACAATAGTTAGCAGATATTTAGAATGAGACAAATATGGAGAGCTATTTAATAACTGATAGCATCCCAAAGTCGATAATTTTGAATTGTTACGAGTTATCTTCAAAATAAATGGCATAAAGGAAAAAACTATGCATACCTAGGTAATAGACTACAAGTACCTTAAAAATCGTATAGGGAAAAATCTATAATGTATTTAAATTGATTGTAAATTAGGCTTTGGCTCTTTGCGTATAATCAATCTTAATGATTTGCATGTATTATATTATAGGATACTTGTGTTTTCCACGTATGGTAAAGAAAATTGAAAAGTGAAGATATTAGAAGTAATTTTAGTTTTTACGATGCTAATAACCGAATGGCATATGACATGACGTGCTCCCCAATTACTAACGACAGATTTAGAAATCTGAATGAGTGAAGAGTTAAGAGAGGAGAAAATTGCTAACAATATTAATAAAAGTGAGTGTCATGTCATGCAAGAGGATAAAAGATTGTGAGTGAGGATGATCCTTTGTACCTACTATAGTTACTACTTGACATTATGTTGACGAGTCAAGTCAAGCTAGTCAGCTTTCTATTTAAATATTTAGCATAAGAATGCAATGGTGAACTTTTACCTTTTCGCATTCATAAAATTATTAGCTCTTTAGCAAATTGCATTATTACATCTTATAAGCTTAACTTTCATAAGTATATTGTGGTTTTAGCATAATATGGTTAAAATTCTTCTTGATTTATCTGTATTTGCATACGACAGGAAGATTATAATTGTTGATGATGGGGAGTTGATAGTAAGTATGAATAATGTATTCTGTAGGATTACAAGATCATAAAAAATGTGAAAATAAGGTAAATAAGATGCATTTGATCGTGTTCTATAGTGTTGTCGTCAGCCAAGTCAAAACAAGTGAAGTTTATTGTATTTGTATGCATTATTGTCGGCTAAATTGTATTCTCGTGTCGTGTTGTAATGTAAATTGGTAAATGCTAAATGTAAATGCAAATCCGTTAGCTTTCCCCCAAAACACTTTATTTGCCTATTAGCTGCCTACACCAGACTGGGTCAGTGTAATCTTCACAGAACAAGTTCATGGCAACTCAAATCAACGATTACTAGTGTAAGGAGTAAAGTAAATTGTAAACTCATACATACACAACACAACTTATAGTCATAGCAAGCCAGATGAATTGAGTTGGGTTGCAAAGAATCAACTTGTTGTAATGTGGCTTTCCAACATTTTTCCCATTTTTTACTCAAATGGCCATATATCGCTTTTACAGAATTGCAAAGATACAAAAACACGTAATGGTTATGAGAGTACTATAAGGTAGTATGTATAATGTGTGCATGAAGGTATGCAGCAGACAATCCGGTGGGCTTCTATGTATGCACTATAAGGATTGAAAGGTCAGATATTTTATTACTAAGCGAGGTGCATCTTCTTTTTATTCTTCCCAGATACTACTTACCCATATAAATATACGCAAATTATTTACAATAGAATGCTTTTAGTCTGAAAATGTGTATCCTTTGCCAAATGCAATAGCCATACCATACATACCACATAGCAATTATTTTCATTGTAAAACTTTATTCACTACTGACACAGTAATCATTTAAACTCACAAATGGTTCGGACAAATAATCTTACAATGCAATGGTAAAAGGAAAATATGCAATTGATGCAGTAGCAAGCTAGAATATTTAGTACCCAAACACAATTGTTACTAATATTTATTAAGGAAAGCCAATGCATTTTACTAAAGAATAATCTTCCATATTTTCTGCATAATTTATTAGTAAAAGCTACAATATAGGTATCTGTACATCTTTAATATTAAAGAATGGCTCGTATTTGTTTGTATTTATTAGTAGTCCATATTACGTTGAAGGTAAATGCATACTTACAAGTGTACCACGTATTTTGTGACAAGAAATATTTTTTTAAATACTTCCCATAAAAATCCAGTGAAACGCTGATGTATAGATAGCACGCATGTACTGATATGAAGGTTCGTTAATAGATGTACTGTTAATGTTTTAGTTCATTAGTGGCTATAAAATATTTTAATTGATACACACTTAAAAGTTTAAGCCTTATGTTTCTCCACTCTCGCTAAATAGTATTTTTAATGACTAAGGCCTGGCAATCAGTATTAATTCTGCTAAACTATGTGTTTCATTTTCTTGACTTAATGGCCCAGAAACTAGATTGCGAACTGAAAGTGCTATAACTGTATTACTAGTAAATATGTAGGTACACGAAGTCAAAGTGTGATTTAATTGCGCTGATTACTTTTCCTCTAATGTCGTTCGTGTCATGTCGGGTAATAGGAATTTGAGAGCAAGTGAAAAACATATTCACTTTTCAATGGCCAAATAACCTGAGAAGTATTCATTGAGGAAACGGGGAAGAATCTAGGCAAGGATGACCACAATAAAGCACAAAACAAAGTAGGTGTAATGAAAGACAGTGCAATGCAACTTAACTCCTCACTCACAGGATCTTTATCACTCTGACATTGTCTAATGTCTAAACTTCACCTTAAAAGATTGGTTACAGAATATAGCAGGTCGTTATCATAATCATTCTAAAAACATTTGATTTCCTTTGATTCTCATGCAGCACAACACAACAGCCGATGCTACAATACAGTGCATAACATCTAATATCTTTATTTACATGTGATTTTATGGTTTAATGCTCGTTTGTAGTAGTTCCTAAGTATGTATTACGCGGTATAGCAAACTTAATATGTACAATTATACATACTGTGTTCACCATTACTGTATTAAACACAAGAAAAGTATTCTATACTGGTTAAGCGGTTGTTACCATTTCCGTAATAGCTAAAACGCTTAATACTTACTATTATGATGCCAATTGCATGAAAGGCACAAGCAAAAGTTCCCACTCCTCATCCTATTTCCATTGTTTCCTGGTCTATGTTATTGTAATTACTTACATACACAATTGCTTATAAAAACGAACGCTTCACTTTAAAATTTTTAAATGATATTATCTTTATTGTAATATACTGTAGTACAACTCTTTTCTTAAGTAATTTCATTGCACGATGGGAAAAGAGTGAGTGAGCAAATAGTAATAAACTTATCATATAAATATAATCGTAACTCTTACCTTACCCTTGAAAATTAGGTTGAATTGTAGTGAAATGACTAATTAAATGTAAACAATCGTACCTACGTATACATTATGTCGCATGCGTTGAGCTTGGTTGGGCGTGAGTGTGATTTACTTAGCATACAGTACACATCAAAGTATTTCCTTGGGAAATTTGTATTTAGTTTACATTATCTTAAGACAGGTCAGATTGAACAGATATTTTCTCGGTGCTCGTTAGCAGACATAAAGAAGGTAGTATCGGCCATAAATTACAATAGCACTCGTAACATAACATAAGTAACTCATCTGATTACAGAAATACAAAGTAATCGAATTCTTATATCGAAGACATGTATTCCATAAGTGCTGCCGATAATATTTATGTCATGTAAGTATTGGTACATTAGGTAAGGATAAGGAATCTAAGATTGTGGATGTAGTCACAGTTGGATTTTATTTTTATTTTTTATGGAAAATTCTTTCTTATTGTTTACGCCCTGGATTTAAGTCTTTTTTTAATATCTTGAATTGATCTTGATCTTCATAGCGTGAGATAATATTATTACAATTTGTGGTTAGGAGCTTTATGGCAAGTAACTTATTGTTTGCTAATTAAAATGTTCTTTTAAAACATGTTTTAAGTCACATTGGTATTATAAGTATGTATGTAATTAGTTACATGAATAAGTACACGTGTGTCTTATTTATATGCAGCTTTTAACGTTTTCAACTAACATAAATTACTTTGTATGCAAGTTGTGTTTGCACATAAATATATACAAGTATTGGGTATCAAAACACAAGCCAAGCCAGTGCCAGTCCAAGCACTATGGGTGATAAATATTCTTAACATGACAGGAAAACTTATGAAGAGGTTCTCTTTTAAGTTTTCGCAAAATATTTTAATAAATTATAAATTACAGCTATTTAACCATTATTATTCAAATAAACAAATAAATTCACACAAAAGAAAGGCGATTTACATTTAGCACTAAGGGTAAAGAGTTCTCTATAACATTACTTGAGTTTAAAGGAGAGCTTGATAAACTAACGGATTTACAATAGAACTGACTATAGTTACTTACTTAGCGTTAGAATTGTGATTCGACTACCCTACCTTCGTTTACTGTAGGATAGACTGGCTTGGCGTCAATGTAAATTACTGAACCTATGAGATGAGCACATAGGTATATGAATTTTAAAGATCTTGGATTCCCGTGATCAGCTATTTATTTAAGTAGGCAGGTTGGTGTTGGTATTCTCTTGATATTGCAGTTTGTAGCCTTCTTTGTCCCTTTACTTGTTTCTTTGCTATGTAAATGTAAATGCCGAACCTCATCTCTCTTGAATACTAATACATATGATTTAAAGTGTTACCTGAGTGTACGCAAGTCTTCCTTGCATGTTTATAATGTACCAAGCAAAGTAACTGTACAGTAATTAACACTTTAACTAGTCTCATTCATATAAAAACTTGCAAACTATTTAAATTGTCATTAAAAATCTAATGAATGAAAAATTGCTTTTATGTATTTCAGGTTCATTAGCTACAATCCGAAATACGAAGAAGTTGTGAGTGGATTGCAAAGCGCCGTAGCACACAAGTCCAAGGGTGGTGACTGCAGAAAGCGATATGTTTGTTCGGATATCCCAAACTTGTAATCTAATTGACTAATTATAAAATAAGCTTAACATATTTAGAAAGCCCTTTTGCATTTTATATGAAAAATTCAATGACAAAGCAAAAGGGCAATCTTTGCAAATAGATAAAATGTTATTTTAGTCTAGTGTACTATGTAAAATAGTATGAGTGAGGATGTTTAATGTTGTTATGAGCGAATGGCCGTGTGAATGCGAGGGGGTATAAGAAATGTAAGTACATAAGTATGTAATCGACGAAGATATGAAAATATGAATCCGAGTTTTATATTTAGACTTAATGGAGTAAGTGATTGTGATTTTGTGTGCAATTGTACTACACCTAGGATTTTGTATGTACTTACCCAGTACACTTATTTCATAAGGAACAAACAACACGGCAAAGCAAAGCAAAAAGGCTATTATGTATCTTCTGTATTTTTATTACAATTCTGATATAGTTTGACTTTAATACTTTATTCTCCTCAACTCAACTTTCCTCACATTTAATAATTTCCGTTTAAATTACGGTGGAAGAATATTTTTATCTAAGAATTGAGGAAAATTTGGATAACTACATAAATATGCTTTTATATAGATATTACATTCAAGTAATGTTAATGTAACATTTCCTTGTAGTAGTAAATACAAGGGAAAAATTGGGAAAAAGCTCGTTGGAATATTTTATAATCTATTTTCTCACTCATTGTCTTCTATAATAGTACAATGAAGTCTTTGGGTTTGTGTTGTGTAGTAATTTGGGTGAAATGAGGCGAAAAAGTTGGACAAGTATTATATTATATCTCTCTTACTGACTCACTCACTCTCAGTTTCACTTTTACTTTATTTCTTGGGTTGTTGAGCAAGGCTATTCTACGTTGAATGGTCATGCTACATTAAGAACTAAATTCTAATCTCTATATCCACTTTTTGGGAAAGATAAATATATAGAAAAGAGGAAGAAAGAAATTAATGTGCTGTTGTTTTACTGCGTGGACATTTTCCATTGTAATGTATTGTTTGATTGTTGAAAGCTGACAATTTAGTTGTCTTCTCGTTTTATTAATTCACATCACAAAACAGAGTTTTGTTGACCCCTGCAGATTTTGTCTAAAAAAGAAAATACAGACAGATACAAACAAACAAATTTTAGTTAATAATAACTATGTACTAACAGAACAGATAAAAGAAGGATATGAAATACCAGCTTTATGTAAAGTGTCACTGATTTGTTTCTTGCATGTGCAAGAACAACACACTTTACACTTTACATTCCTAAAAACGTAAATGCAATTCAAAGCATTTTTAATAGCTAAGGTGAGTAGGCACTATAAAAGTGTATTTAAGTGTATAATATTATTTTTGTTACCCTACTACATAAATACTGCACGCTGAATCCAAATTAACTATGAATTAGTTTCGCTTGCTCCAAAACGTGAGCTAAACTTTCCAAAGCTGTAAATTACTTTGCCTAGGAATACAGTACTAAATTAAAATCGCAATTAAATATTGTAATTGTAAAGGACTATTGTAATCGTAGTTAGTATTCAAATTCACACCAAATATTTTGTTACTGTTATTATTGTTTAAATTGATGTTCGCTTTTTTATACATTTTTGTTATTTGTTGATTAGCTCGTAGAATACTTTTGTTAATTGTTATTACTAATTAAATTATATATCAATTAGCTTGCACTCATCCATGTCTAGCTACAAAACTATAACTATACTATAATCAATGTTGTAATAATATAATTGTTCCCGTTGTAAGGTTATTTTTAAAGTCAAAAGTTAAAAGAGCACTGCTTATATGAATATGAACTGCTCAGGTGTCATTTCCCATACTTTTATTCTCACTTACACATATACATTATCCATGTAGAATTAGCCAAGCCAAATTAATAGAAACCAGTAAACTAAATACATATATATATAGACAGTTATATATGAATGTGCATTTAGTTCTTCAGTAGTCTTTGTACAAAACCGAATTGATTGAAATTTATGTAGAAACGCACGTGGTGCATGTAACGAGATGAAAATTATGTGTTTTGAGCTGTAACCTATGCTACATATACTGTATTGAGAATTGTTCTGTATTTACTAGATGTAGTACAGAGCTATAATAAAAAGTAAAAAATAATGCGTACCTAAATTATAGTACAACCTTATCTTTTGAGAGCCATATAGCCCTGTTTAACATTTAGTCGTTCTTAATTTAATTTACTGTGTGAAGAGCAAAACAGCAAGTATCCATACCTAGTATAGCATACAAAACAGCGCCCAATAACCAACCGCAACTGTAACAAATGCCAAATTCATGCATGAGCAATAATAGATAAGTACAATAAGTAGCCATCAATAACAATACCTAAATAAAAAGAAAATTGAGATTGTCGAGAAATGGAATGGTATGTAATAAGAAAGGACTGAAAGTAATTGCCTTTTTCTGGTTGTGCATGCACTTACCAATGTTAAAAGTTACAGAATACTCTATGTATAAGTATACGTAGTGCCTCAAAAATGGCCTATATAATATAACAGTACAACTGTAAGGAAGGTAAAATTGTTAGTATCTATACGATTTCGGACATATTTAATATTCCAAATGAAGGCTATTAGAATTAGGTCAATAATATCAATATATTTACGAATTTATTACATTTCTTTTCCCGATTCAAATTTTTAAGATAAAATATAGCTGTAATTTGCTGGAAATACTATAAAAAATGGTAGCAGTCAACAGTGGGATTGCTTGACCCAAAAAATGCTAACAAAAATATCTAGGAACCTCTGGAATGGAAACGGATGCGTTGTCTAAATAGTTAGTTACTGTGTGTAAAGGTTACATTCGTTTACCTATGTGGTACATACAGGCTGAATCTCAATCTGCAATTAGTATAGCATGCAATTTATAATTTAGGTGAATTAAATGTTGTGTGTTGTCTGGTCAGTATAGGATATAGTAACATTGTAATGTGTGGACCTAAGAAAGAGGATATGATAGGAATGGGACTGCATACCTTTCCTATTGATAATGTAATAAGCCAAAGCAAATCATTGATAGGGAAACCTCTGGTTTAATGAGAGAGAAGAATTGCGATGATGCCGAATGATGCTCGTTGACGGTAACACAGATTTATAACGAAAACTAATCCTCTAAAGTCTACAGTGCATAAAATACGTTGGACTTGGATTGGACTCACCTACACATTCGTTACGTTGCACTATTGCTTACTACTACTTACAATAGTTTACTTACCTGTTCTTCTCTGGTCTGTCTAACCTAATTTTGAGGTCAGTCGGTACTGGTTCTTGCTGTGGTGGAACCCATTAGAGACATGATATTAGAATACTTTCAGGATTCAGGAGGAGAGATGAGCTGGGCTGAGAAACGAAACGTCCATCTACTTGACTATACTTACTGTAGTATAGTAAAATTGAAGAAGAGCCGTACCATGCACATAATAATGTACTATAACTAATGCCAGACAAGATGAGCATACACAAGTTAAGTTACGATGCCCTCATGACTCGTCTTGACACTAACATTGACCTTAAGTTTCCTGAGCTTTAATTTGACTAGTTATGATATGATTGCCATGTTGATGCATTCTTATTATCCTTGTTTATGTTTACCTTTACTTACCTTACCTATTCCTACTCACTACTCATATACATACTATATACCTACCTGTGCGGTATAACACACTTTTATTTAGTTTTTGATTCTACAGACTTGTGATATTGTAAGATTTTAAATATTTATAGCAAAACTGAATACATAATGTAATGATTTCCTTCAGGATGATCTTTTATCTTTTAAATTCTATGAGTATGTATAAGTGTAAAATATTTATGACAATCTAAAGTAGTATCTAATACCCAAGTAAGCCTTATATAACTTTACACGCACATTTTATATATTCAAGCATTACTCTAACAAATCGGATGTCTGTGCATACTGTCATGTGTTTTAACATACCTAATATCCTACACCACAATTCATAAATCAAACTTTTTCAAGATTTCAAGCCAGGGTTGGCTCTTGAGAGCTCCTCTTGACAGGTGTGCGTATGCGACGTGGGTTGAGTACAAAAGGCAAAAAGATTCCCTTTCCCTGTGTGAAATGTTATATTGACTGCTACAAATACCTGGTTATTACCTTACTTAGCCAAAAAATAGAATTTTAATTGCCGATTTATTTATATTATTTACGATTTTCGTTATAGTATACTATTTGGCTTAAAATAATTTGTTTAGTTTAATGTACAAAAACAGGGATAATCAAATTAAATGCATAACCTGACCTACAATTGATTATGTATTGTGTCTACAGCTACATAGTTGTTTAATGTTGCATAATGCTTCAAAGGATATTGATACAAAAATTACTTAATTGCAATTTTGCTAAATATGGTAGGTTTTCTCAATGAATACTTAAATATTTTATCTTACTCCTGATTCTGATACAATTGTATGTTTAAATAAAACTTAAATCTGTCGTAAGCATAATTAATATCCTAAACTTTCCACAACAGTTTAAGTTAAAGTTAAAGAAAAGTTATAATGAATTAAAAAGGTACACTATGACTCTGATGAATGAGACAGAAAGACTCAGAAATTAGATTACACCTACAGTATAGCTTCACCCAATAGAAACATTTCAGATCAAACCAGGTAAATCTACATGAAGGTAAATCCAGGTATGGTTCACGCTTAATTTAATTTCTATTCATATCATGATACTGTATCATGCCCATCTGTCATTTGATTAGTTCCCCCATTCACTACCTATAAAGCTATAGGGCTAAATTAATAGACTTATCACTCTAGCATACTCAACTGGCCTGTAACATAGTGTAATTGATGATAGTAACCTATTAGACTACATGCTGTTTGTCTGGCAGGTAAGTTGTAAGTTTTAGACCCTCCTCCTGCACTCCTAGCTATTTTGACAACTTATTAATGAATAATACTTATAACGGGACTCTACGCACCAAGTGAAGGCGTTACACTTTGTTTGTACTACATCCAAAGTCAAAATGAACACTATGCTATAATCATGTTAACCACATTGACCTATACTATATTGAGATTGTTTTTGATGTCACGCTAAAGTAGTACCCAAAAATCTTAAACTGAAATAATTATGTTTTACGTTTATTTTCGATTTTCATCCCAACTTTATGTAGGTAGTTGGATATTATAATCATTGTTATGCAACTGTCCACAAGACTAGATTATTAATGTATTAATATTTTATGAATAGGTATATACATACTGTATATTAAGTAGTATAACCTAAATTTAACACAACTGTTCTACAAAGGATTTTAAAAACATTTTAACTCTTAATACCAATATCATTCGTACATTTTAGTTAAGTAGTTTGGTAAGTAAGTATACAATTAGCATTATTGACATTTTGACATACATTTTTCATCTTATATAATTAAATCCATTCAGATTCATTCTTAATTAAGATTCACACTACAAAATATTTAAAATTATTCAAAACCCTTAACACCTTTGAATCTTAAGTGATTTACAAATTGTGTGAGATTATAATCATATATATTTACATAGTTATAACCTTGTGACTTATTTAAAATGTTATGTATGTATACACTAGGTCCTTATTATTCAATCCTATTTATAAACAGATCACTCCCATTTCCTTATGCAATAAATATTGAATAATATTCATAAATTCCAATGCATAGTCATGAAAAAGCAGTAGTGGTAGTTCATTCAATTTTACTACACTTTTAACTATCTAATGTACAACAAACTGGCTTACTATTAATTTGAACATTACATATACACTAATTGTAGTATTCTACAACGAAAAACATCATACACAATTCTAAATGATTTCAACTAAATACAAACCGCAATTACTAGTACCTCCCATTAAGTTGATCGGATAATCAAGCTGTAACGAATCCTTAAATTGAATGATATAAAATGCATATTTTGTATACAAAGAATTTTACACTGATAAAGTAAACTGTTTTTGTAAATCTACAGATGCATGAGTTAGCAAATATACTTACTTTGCAATGTACACACATAATTGTTTATTTATAAATATAATAAATTAGGAAATTGCATTTTAAGATGTACCTACTATAGTAGATTTTTAAATAAAGTTAACACTATTGCACATGCAATAGCAGAGAATGCTACCTTTTTGCACATTACAGATATAAAAGATTCACTTTGGCACACTTCAAATTCATTAGACGTGCGATTAATTTTACTAGCTACAAGAATGTCTGCAAGATACAATCCCTATTATATCTGTAGTTATCTAGATACATAATTTACAGTAGAACAAAAGTTTTGTTACAAAAGAAATTATTAGATAAGTTGACAATAAATAAAATACACTTCAGACTCGTTAACTTTCCTTAATAGATAAAATGATAGCTTCTAAAAGTAAAAAAACTAACGTGGTTCTCCAATAATAAGAAAAAAGTATTGCACACAATAAACCAAAGAAACTGGTATTTGCAAT
>JAQFYC010005957.1:0-13160 GCA_034694165.1 Tomocerus mixtus | reverse complement strand
CTGAGTACCCAAAACAGGATTATCGGCTTATCTCCGACCTTACCTTTAGGGATTTGTCGCATAAACATACAGGCCCGGTTCTACTATATGTATGACTGACTAGTAAGATACAAGTGTGTTCAGTGTTCAGTATGTAAAGTACAGTAAAGTACAGTACAAGCCAAAGTAAGAAAACTAACAGAGGAAACGAACCAAGTGAAACAAGTCTATTTTTAAAAAGATGGGCCAATGCTAAAATTAGATACCATGGCTTGGCTTGGCTTTGGCTGCCTGTGGCTGTGTACGTAATCTAAAATGTAGTATGTTATGTATGTATGTACCACTATGTATGTAAGTATTCTATGTACACGTTCGTATCGTGTGTACTTATGTAATATAACGTGTAGAGTGTGTGTGTGCTGATAAGCAACTTCACTTCTGTAGTGATTCGATCTCTTTTCCTTACTTTCCTTCTTCCTCTCTAAATTCCCAATTCATCTCATCCACACATCGTCATAGCATACTAAATGCACCAAATAGAATGTCTATTCTGCCTGACTAACCATACTATCGCATCATTCCCAAACTAAACATCGCTTCCGCAACTCTAACCATCCATATGGGCCTAAATGGGCATCCCCGAAAAACCATACGACCAAACTACACACATATGTTATCATATCCGTTTGGGAAACTACATTTACCTATGTACATACATCCTACCAATTACTAATACATAGTACATACCAATCATGTCATGTTTCAAATACATCCTACGAATATAAGCTACTAGTATACCTATACTATCATCCTTTAATAATCTGTATGTAGAAACTCAATTTAAGATTGCAAACTATGTAAATACTATAAGCTAGACAAGGAATAGTTTTCATTAAGATTCATTAGGATAATAAAGCCTTCAATTAAGAATCTAATCACAATGTATATGCGAATATTTCAAATAGTTAAGAGGGTATTTTATAAACTTTTTTGGGTAGTGAATTCAACTATGTATTTCTAACATACAAACTGCGATCTATACTGATACTACTGTGATAGTATAGTACATTGCCAAAAATTGGATTACTATTTTCTGATGTAAATAGACAAGAAAATGATAGCCCGAAGCTTTCTATGTAAATACGTTTAAAAACTCTGACAAATAGGTAGGTAATATTTTTTGGCAGCACAATGCATATTTACGTGAGACTATGACACAATGCTAAAGGCATGTAAGGCGGCTGATAAATCGAAAGATATTAACTGGTATGTCAAGTTGATACAATGTTTGGGTAATTGATTACAGATGACAGATAATCGTTATACCTTAAATAAGTTGAAATTGAAAATGAGAACAACTTTTTAACGTGAAGGCTATCTAAGTGAAACTGCTGTACTTTTTTGTTGTTATAAGGATGTGGTGCTTTTAATGCATATAATGGCGCTTGCAGAAATGACAAAGAAAAAAAAATTAATAGGTGATAGGAGAGGGACCATATGCAACACAACCTATAATAGATTGTCCTATTTGTTGTCAAATAACGAAATGACAGCCCAATCACAAAAGTACATCTACAGATACCTAGTGTTCATTAATATATGATGACATGACTAATATCTCCCTCTCATAAAATATTTTGTATAACGTGATTATAAATGCTATATAAATTAATAATTAGATAACAGAAAAAATGCTACGATATATCAGAATGTATAACAAAAGTAAACTTGACTTTGTGTTATATTCACTGACTCCAAAACGGTTGCCGACCAATTCTGACACATTTGATTATTTTACAACTTTCAGATGTAACTAAACTGTACACAGGCATACAGACACATTGTACTGTACTGTGCTCAGCATTCCTTTTAGTACTAAGTTGCCTTCCCTTGATTATTCGAACACAAAGAAATAGCTATGTAAAATAGAACCCGTAAATCACCCTCACCAAAAACAAATTGAGCCTTATTTGTCCTTTGTATACACATACTTTGTATTATTAGCTCCAACATAAGCGAGGAGAGCCAAGAAATTTCTAGTCCAAAAGTAGTAAAAATTACAAAAAACAGCCCAATTTAGTCCGGAAGACAAATACGTCTGAAAATTGTAATGCAACGAATGAATTGACTTCATCCAGCGACAAATTCCACAGCGGGACCAGAAACAGAGAATGAATGAACTATTGTTATTACTTCCTTTGAGTTAAGTATAAGTAATGAAGACATATCAACAAATATAAATTAACAAGAGTACTATAACCCTATATCATCATAAATCCTATAGTAGCTAACAAGCAGATCCACAAAGAGATGAAGGTCTGCAGTCTGATGCAGAATGGAGTATGTATTTTGCATACGTAAAGGAAATACACTATTTTGTACATAAATAATTGTACTATGTACGTATTTTTTATCTGATTCAGGTATTTAGACTGCTTTTTAGCACACGCACATACTTATGTACTATTCTTAAGTATAGTATAGTATACAGCAATTACCCAGCATGTATTTTGCGTATTTTGTTATTCAACTAACAATTATTAAGTACAAATACATACAGTAGATGATGGTAATAGTATGATATTCACTTATCCATTATTTTACCAAAAATATATTCATTTTGCCAGTATGGTAATACCTACACATCATCATGAAGATAGACCTACATACATGTGTATTGCATATGCAATGCATACACCCTCGTATCTATATCATGACGCAGTTGGTGTGCAGAGATGTGATGTGGTGTGGTAAATCTATTATGTAAACGTAATTATAGAAGCGTTGGTAGTTTAAAATGTTTTGCAGCTAGTTTTGTTCTCCCCCTGCTTTCTTGTCACTCTACACTCATTTGTCACAACAAATGGGAAACTCTTTACTTCTCTCACTGTGTTGTATATCGTATACTCCACTTGTGCTTGGGAGTCAAAGATAAACCAGAAAAACATTAGCTTTGCTATTAGACAACCTACAACCTACATAGATTTTTGGCCAACTTAAATTATTCTGTTCCAACAAACTCGCCCACTATTGTATTCCCTTTGTGTATTGTAGTTTCACTTTTGACGTTTCTCCACAGATATGCCTTCACGCTTTGTTCACACATTCACTTTACAATCTTTCTTTCGGTTCCGTTTTTGGAATTCGGATTTTTCGTCGGATTTCTCTCACAACTACAATAATTCTGCCTCCTGTCCTGTCTTGTCTTTTCTGCTTTCCTTATTTTTCCTTTTAGCTTCTCAGTTACAGAGTTAATTCAATTGACTTAACTTCCCTTCCATATTATGTACAGTACAGTACAGTACACTAAAACTACACAGAGACACGACAAGGAGACAGACCACACGTTACGAAGCGAACTATCTATGCACACTAATAGCATTAGTCGGAGAGAGAGAGGGAAGGAAAAGCCGAAAGTGAACTAAAACCTCCGGCAAGGCAAAGTGCCAATATTATATCTCCGAAATACAAAATCACCGTTTTTAGCACTCTTGTCTATTTATCTGTCTACCGGGTACTTTGTATTATTCCATCAGAATCCATATTATGTTCCCTTTCCAGAATATTTTGCCAATTGCCCATTCGAATCTTTCTCTTCTTATCTTTTAGCTATGTTTCACAACACAGCATCACTAATCTCGACTACTGTACACTTGACTTTGACAAAACACAGAACAGACAAAGGGAAAAAACCTTGGCATCTGATTTCTTCGAGATTCGCTGGATGTGTAGGTAAATTCTACTAACGACTTCACAAATGACTTCTACATGAGAAAATGTGAAACAAAATACTAAACTCAAGAGCTACCCGCGTTATATTCTTATGTAGTATACCTTACTTACGTAGTCAAATACGTAATAAACTCACTAACAACTGAAATAAGTATGTAGTGTACTGTACACTACTAAAGTAAAGAGCTACTCAGCTTATAATTCTTCAACGCAATGGCAAATGATTAACTCGCTCTGCTTTAAAAAACTACCTTGCTGACTTACATAGAGACAGATACAAGCAAAGATACATTCAAATATTTATATACGTTCTTATATAAATTCGTAGCTCACTATAAGCCAACTCTTCGCTTGTTTAGCAATTTTATTCCATACATTCATATATTACAGAGTTAATAACATAGGAAAGAGCTCATAAATGACTTTAGTGTGTATTGGTGCTAATAAAATCAAGTACCTTCGCATAATAGGCTGAATACACATCCACAGAACATGCAGAACATTCCGTTTCGTTATTAGCACCCAGCTAAAGCTCACTTGAGTAGTGTTGTTAGAGCTGAGTTGCATGAATTATGGCATTCTATGGCTTCAGGCATATTAGTTCTTTTGGTTGGTGCAACTTATCTCTTCTGTCCTGGCCTGGCCTAGCCTGAAAGGCTTATTTTTCTTAAATACTATTATATCTTTTGTCTATGTATCTCTATTAAAGTATTTTAATACTCAAGATTGCATATAAAGGTATGCAATGCATTTATAAAGCAAAACTAATAACACTGCAATAATTTATTGTGTATTTCGTTCTTTAGTTCAGTCAGTCAGTAGTGTAGAGTTTTTATCTCTCTATGCTAATGCATACTGACGTTACGTTACTTTATGCATGTAAATGTGCTACGAAGGAATAGTAACCTAACCTACCATGATCTAGTCTGGTCTGGACGGTACTGTATTTGCATTGCATTGAAAGTAACCTGTGCACGACGAACGTGCATATGTACGTAGACGAGTAGATCTAATGATTAGAATTACAAATGCAAAAAATTCAATAGAAGAAATCCTTTCGCTTATTACAAGCTAAAGCTTCCTCTTGTATTACGTACTTAGAGTACTTACCTATATTCTGTCTATTATAGAGTATTTTTATATTTTTGCACATGCATTGCATTTAAATGCCTGTACTCTGTACTTCTGAAATCATATGTAATAATATTATTAATAAAACACTTGATTGTAACCTGTGTCTGTGCCAAATTAAAAGACTCGGCTACATACATACTATTACTATACTTTAAAGTACAGATAAAAAATTCATTGTCAGATGAATTTAAGCTAAATGATACATAGACAATTTTCTACATGCCGCTGGCTTGTCTTGGTTTGATTTGGCTGAGATACGTAGCATATGGCCTGTTCTGTATATCACAATAATTAAACCACATAGAACAGCTACAGATAGCATTTAAGCTTCGCCAGGTAATTCTACTCTAGTAGTGTCATAAATACATAGCAATAGTAAATGCATATACTCAGAATATTGCATTGGTGTCCTATAACCTACGTTAAAATGAGATAATGGTGTAAAGTTAAAGGTAAACCAAAATATTAAATAAAATGTTAATAGCATTGCATTGACTTAGTTTAATCTTGAAAAGGATTTTGCCGACTTTTTTACGTCATGGAGTACACAAAATGAAAATGTCAGATAAAGAACAGAGCAGTATCCATTGCATTACTATTTTACTAACTTTAGGTATGTGTCGTTATACTGTAAGAACTTAAGTACATGGTAAACATATTATGAGAATTATGTATACTTAACTATATGTACAAAGTACACATATTTTACATTTAGCATTCAATAGAGCACGAGGTCGAAAATTGCAAGCATTGCAATGAAATGATAACTTATCGTATCGTATCACATATATCGTGACTAGGTATCCTCATTCAATTCACAATTCATCCATATTTGAGTATTTATCTCCTAACATTAACATTGAGCTTTAATGGTCAAAAACAAACACCAGCGGCTCCACATTCCTTATTTTATGTACACATAGTAGAATTCACATACTGACCCTTTAAGTAACAATGTGTTTTTCTATGTACGCATCTATGTACATATTTTGTTTATTTTATGTCGTTTATGGATAGTATTTACTTAACGAAATTATATATGTGGACCATGTACTTAAATATCTGCATAAGAAAATTCCTAATCCTATACTTTTCTATTGCTTCTTCATATTGAAATACTTAGTTACTATATACCAATGCCCATCTTTATTTGTTTAGTCTTCGTTTAGCAATGGCCTTGACATTACGCATTCCCATACCAAAAGTTGATTGTTTCTTGATGCCGAAACGCAAAGTCGACAGATAAGGAATTCAACATAACACTAAGAATCTTCCGCCAAAGCTCTAATATTTTTTTACTGCCAATAAGACTAGGATTGTAATAATTAATGTTGAGCATTACCAATTTCATGTCAAATACAGACAGGATAAAGAGTAGGTTTGTATAGTACGCACATTAATTGCATTCTGTGAAGGAGTATACATATCTACTAGGAGTTCTACTTAAAATAAATGATTACCATTCAAAACAGTCCTGCGGCATTTGCTTGTAAGATTTACTAAAAGGAACAGAAAACTGCATTCATGGAAGATGGAATTCATGGATTACGCTAACATTCACAAGTAGAGTTAGATTTAGAGTGTTTTCAGTAAGGAAGAGAAATAATATGCATAATGGAGATTGTAGTTAAAGAGCAGACATTAAAATGCAAGGTCGAAGAAATGTTTAGTAGTTGCTGTTCTGTTGAATAAACAACACGAACATCATGACGATAGTAAAATTGCAATGAATTTTGTTATTCCGTTGGAACTATTACTATTCTATTACTACTACTTAACATTTTACCTTGCTTCATTTTTACTCAGTCTGGTTCTAGTTCTAGTTAAGTAATTTTATTTATGAACCATAGGTCCGTGCTTTTGTAAAAGCCACCATTACTTGACATAGACAAAAACAAAATAAAGATGCACTAATAGCTTGTAATATTCCCAAAGGCCGTAGGCCTACTACTTAACTTACCTTTACCAAGTACCATATTGCACTATTTGCTTAGGTTGGTGTTAGTGTTCAGAAAATAGCCAGTAATGTATATCTGCAATCGCAATTTGCAAAATTATGCTCTAATTTTATTTCCATTTACTATATACCTACATAGCATTCATATGCAATTTGTGTGCTTAATGAACAACAATATTCCAATATTCATAATGGAAATTGTAAGACCTCTATATGCAGAACGTTCTTTAGGTTTCAATGAAATGAATGACATGATTGTTAAAACTACCTATGTGCACGAATAAATTACTTGCAAGTATCAACATAGTTTACCTACATAAAAAGTGAACCAAATCCATGAATTACAAATTACTCGTCAGGCAGCAAGTGAAAATTAAATGTATTTGTGTTAGGAAGAGTAATAATATTGGTATTACAACTTGTTTATATATTTTTTACAGCAGGAAGGTTTAGAATAGCTGTGATTGATTGCGCAATGCTAAATAAAAGCTGGCGAGGAACTCTTTTGTTGAACAGGTATAGTCACAATTCACAATACACAAAAGAAGCACGCAGATTTCTATCAACAACAACGTGCTCCTGAATTAATTATGCATTAATAACAGAAAAAGCAAGAGCAGGATAGTGTCATGTTATAACAATGAATTTATTAACATTTACTGCTTACTATATGTGTTACCCATTTTTTATTGCTGACTTTGTTATACATATACTTTCTATTAATGTAAACATTTTCTATATAGCCTGTTATACTTTGTATATTATATTCAGTCAGAGAGTCGATGAGTGCCATCATAAATCCTCTTACTCATTCTAACTAACTATATCTACCTACTTACATATATACATAATTTTAAATAGATGTGTGTATGTTATTTAAAGTATGACTTGTACTAATTTTCTACATTCATCCCATCATCAGCAGAAAAACAAGTACATACAGATAGTAGCATTATGCTCATTTCATATAGATTATTTATGGCTTGTGTCAAGATTAACTAACCATAACTCAATCAGCGAGCATATTTTTCCACTTTAATTTCTTTGCTAAAGAGGATATAAGATTCAGTAGCACTTAAAATTCAGTTCTGACTGTCAATCAAGTATGCTATCGCTAGTTAGTATGTTATGTAAGCAAAATACAGATCTGAAAAATTAAATTATGATGTTTATAATAAGGGATGAGTCAACTATTTATTTATTTGTACTATCTGTATTTGCAAAACAGGCAACTGCTAAAATAAAAACGAAAACAGGACATTTTATATTATATTCGCATAGAGTGCCATCATGCATGAGAACCTCCCGGAGTTTTCACTACTTTTGCCACTCTTTCGTATTATAGCAGACGTGAATTAGAGTAATTAAGATATTATCCAGGAAGCTTTAATGATTTAATGACATATCTTTAAATAAAAATTCGCCAATAATAATATAAAGTAATTTCGAATATTTTGGGATCCTATTGTAGTAAATTATCCACTCTGGACACTGGATATGCGGCTATATCTACTGTGAATTGATTTTCATTAAACACATAAAGAACGGCAAAATTAGAGATCATGCCACAGGGGTTCTTGTTTGACTAAGACACAATTATGTTCCACTCTTGCGTGAATCATGCAACAAAAGTAAATAGTCATTTGATACCTAGCAAGTACTAAATTACATTGTAAATGATTGGATTAGTTGATGAAGTAGTTAGTATCTGACAAGACAAGGAAAACTATCCACAAGTGATGTTTACGCAAGTAAATTTGCAACCCGGAGCGAAATGAACTCTTTGAGCCATAAAATACTATGTAATCACTCCAAGTTAAATACCAATGCATACATTCAAGATAATTAAGCAAATTCGAGTAACTTTAACTTTGCTGTTTACATTCGAAGAATAGGAATGCAAAGACCAAACCACAAAACAAAGTTCTGACAACAGAATGACTCTATTATTTCAAAGCAAAGCCGATGGAGCTGAAAACCACAAAAACCGGAAGAAATTGCAACACACAGTGTAATTTGATGCATTAGGTACCATTATATAGACAGTGAACCACTAGATTACATTATTTCAGTATAAGTATGGCACTGGCTTTGACCACAGAATCTTTACTGTCTGCTGAGTGCAATCAGTTCATCTCAATTCCAATGTCAAGGTAGATACGCAATGCACAATGCACTGCACAATATACAACGGTTTTCGAGCAATCAAATCAGAATCCCAGAAGATAAGTGGTCCTGCCTCTGGCTGACATATGTAGGTAAACATTGTACTACTTGGCTTTGGTTTAGCTTTATACTTAAGTAATAACTTACTTTAATTCATTGCCCACAAGTTGTGATTTTATTCACACTCAATCATTTCCCAAGTCAAAATGTAAGCACGATTAGTATAAGCAACAATTCAATTGATGAAGAGCGTGTACTTTAAATCAAAACTAAATAGACTAGGACTAGATTCATGCAAATACTTATGTACTTTTACTATAGTATGTAAGTACAGTATAGAATTTCATGCTTGAAGAGATACTCAATAAGCCTCTTACATATTTGAACAAACAATCTGTGTGTTCCCTACATTACGCTTGAAACAAAAAGCTAGAAACAAATAGATGCATTGCAAACAAAAGTATTATAGAGCAGTGGTTATGTAAATATGTACATCGAGAGTGCAAACCTTCATGGTTAGTGTCACATGGCGAGTCAGTCGTGTTAAAATAAGAATTTTCCAGCAAATCATCAAGTTCCGCAATAATTTCCCCAAGTAATGTGCAATTCCCATTTTCCAGTCCCCCAGGTGTATCTGTATCCCCGCTTTGAGTGTGTTGTTTTTGTGCATTTGCAGCTTGTGCTTCGGATAGCGTCACCGTGAAATTCGTAGGAACTGAGACGGAAACTGTGTTCACGAAACCGAAACCATCACCACCGGAATTATATGACCCTTTGACCCAAGCCCCCAGGTAATTAAACAATCAGTGCGAATTTCTACATTACATGTGTAAGTACTTAAATAAAAATGTTAGTTAATTAATTAGTATTTAATCAAGAAAAGAAAGACACACTTATTTAAGTATGTAAAACATTGACAATACTGATTACTGTGATTACAGACTACAGAATCAAAAGAAATGGTGCAATTGTGAAGTGAATCTACAGAAATATAATTGCAACAAAATATAATTCTTACCTTTTTCTCCTTGCGGCGCCTTTTCTTCTTCCTTTTTGCTGGACTTTTTCTTCTTGAGAAAACTGCCTTCACTTTTCTTCTTTTCCGATTTCTTTTCCTTTCCTTCAGGAGCAGGACCTCCAGGGGATGTTTGTATTTGCGTTTGAGGAATCTTAGATGTAGATGCAGATGTCGACAGAGGAGAGTTGGAAGTTTCCAAAGCGGAGCTGCCTCTCAGACTGCTACTTCCTAAAAAGGTACAACAAGATCCAAAATGATAATAGGAGGTCCTAAAAACAAGGCTCTATCACTAACACTTCAGTAAGGCTGATTCAAATTACGTAACACGAATCTAATTTATTTACATATCCATCACACTACAATTTCCGATGCTAATTCAAATCCTGTCAAGCCAAAGCTCAATACCCAATGATATATACACTGCCTCATATATGTAGGGAGTCTAAACTGAAATTATATTCAGGAAAACACATTGTATTACATAGTCTTCAATAATTTATACTTACAAATAGTTTTGGATGTATTTGTAGTTATTTTTGTGTACCAGGAGTACCAGCCCCCTCATAAAATAGATTAGCTTTCTAGTGACACTGTTCTGTCAGTAATCAAAATCAACTCCCAGGCCAAATCAGAATTAGACTACAGCAAACCAAACCAAATTACCGGAACGTCTGTAATCAAATCAAATCACTAACGAAATTTACCTTATTATATACCTAGAGAGTTCCTAATTCAATGGAATGCGATAAAACCCTTGATACACTAAACCTTGTCTGAAAAATTCTAATTTTTCTAGCCACTATGTGAGGTGACCTTAGCAATCACTATTGGACTGGACTCACTACTTCTTCTCTACAAGGTTGATATATGAGGAACTGTAAATTAAACCAATTTTTTACTGGGTATTATCAATAACACAATGAAATACAACGTAGAAATAGTCTGTCTATGGAAAATGTTAATTCATAGATCCCCTGCATAGAAAATCAAAACACATCAAATCAAATGGACGCGTCCGTCCCGTCCGCCCGTTTGTCGCTCTGTCCTCTCTAAAGACACAATACAATAGGATCTCATTGGATTTGATTTGATGATTTTACAACATAACATGCTCCAACCAGATTTCATTCAAACCCAATTATTTCACTGATGACAACGGAAATACGGGTTATTAAAGGAAATTATTCTTGCTTAGCATAACTACTCTGCTCTAGGTATACAAATACATAGGTTTACATACGTAATACCTTTTAATATATGCACAATAACAAATACTAATTTAAATATAGTAGTTCACGTTAAAATTCTCAAATTGCCTAAAAAATTAACATTAAGGTATTCCGTGAATTAAAATATGCAAAAACAGCAATACAATTTATTTTTGCAGGTACATTGAATTTAATAATTACGTTTTAAGCTCATATTAAGTGTTCTAGTTTGCAGGTATGCCAAAAATCAAACACACCCTTACAAATAATGAGCTTTGTAAGCACGTATACACAGGTACTGTAACAAAAAGGCGTCCTAAGTTTTCTTTACAACAAGTGTCTGACGCGCGAGCTTAATTAAAAATGTATATCATATACAGTACAATATGCACAGCAAATCCAATAATTCGAATAGAATTAAATTATTTAGTAAATTATAACAATTCATTTAGCATTTCATCATGTTTTGGTTATTTGTGTAATTATTGTAGTTGTATTGTAGCCTAAAGTCTTAAGTTAGTACAGCATTATGTAATGTTATGTAACACGCAAGATTTGCATAAATAGTAGCTAGAAATCTTTTGGAAAAGAAGATGAGTATCAAGCAAATGGTTCACGCATCGCTTATGGATGAATGTTATAATAATTCTGTTGATGGATAAAGCAAGTTTATGCGTTTGTACGTATATCCTCCTATATGCATGTAAAGTAAATTAAAGGGCAATCCCGTAGAATGATTTACATTTGCAATTAGTAACGAAATATATAAGGAATAAGCAACTACGCACACTGCACTGTAGCTACTACTTCCTACTATAGATATTCAATCCAATCCACGTCAGTAATGACATAAACTAATTTAAAACGGGAAACAGCATAATGAATTTGTGAGCAACAAAGGGAAAAGTTAATTTAAATACTAAGCCCACTACTTAATTACTCTCATATACAGATTTATTTATATTCTGTGTATTTATCTAGCCAACCAAAAAGCAAATGCTAAGCTTAATTTATTCACATTTTTTTTCATGAAAATGTATACCTAAATAGATAACAAAAATGCTAACTTTTATTTATCTACATTGTAATATGCCATAACACATGTAAGTGTAAATAAGATAAATATTCCCATTTTCCAATTCAGATTACCTACATAGTACATAGTACTGTATAGTAATATTGTGAAATGATATTATAGAAAAGCAAACATGCGTAATATACGTGAATATCGACTACCTAATAATATGCGTGTAGTAATCTGTATCGATAAGGCTGCAAATGTAGTGAAGTGACTATAAATCTTTAAAAGCGCCACAGGGAAGATTAATGACAGCACTTAAGTTAAAATCCGTTTCCTCCCATTTATTTGCCTAGAGATTTGCTATCATTCATTTGACTTTAGTCGAATGGAACGAACCAGACAGTTTGTCCGTGAAAAAAACTAAAATGTTTCATTTAATGCATTGCTCAAAAGATATTAAACGATTACAGATGGCTCATCTTTCTGGGCTGGAAATGCATTGGCGTGGCATAACGCTTATTATATCTGTATTCAACTTATCGAGGTAATATCAAAACAACCCGTTCTCGCTGGCCACACCACACACGAAGATTGCGGATATGAAAAATAATTAATGCATCAGTGAAAAATGTCTTTCCTGAAAAAAGAAACCTAAGTTGGATTTTTTGTACAATTTGCCTTAAAATGCATAACGAATATTTATCTGTAGTTATTTAAATTAGTTTACATGCGATAATTTTCACTTACTATCAGAACACTTACACTTTTAGTGAGTACATGTATGTAGTATAATTATTTTTTATTTAGTTGGATAAAGCTCCACAATCTAGTTTTCATTTATGGCGAAGCAAATATTTGCAATTCCCAATTTTTTGTAGATAATATTTCTCTTTTTGTAGATAATTTAAAAAATCTCTTTTCATAGATAGCGTAAGTAGGCCAATT
>JAQFYC010005956.1:0-13161 GCA_034694165.1 Tomocerus mixtus | reverse complement strand
TATTTTTGTGCCCGAATATTTGAATCTTATTTATATTACTACTACTTTTTTAGTAGGGTTAGGGTTAATGGTTACTAACTGAAACTGTGTAAGAAGCAAGTGGTATTTACTTGAACCTAAAACTATTGATCTATGTGTACCGTACCTGCCGGAATTATTTGTATGAATACGTGTTAATTTATTCATGAAACGTAGATGTGGGAACCACCTCAGCTAGACCAAACTATTATTCGTGTATGGATGTTAATTATTTACGCTAATACTTTACAACATACAAATTGTCCCTCTTGTGACCCTGTAGCTAATAATACTCTATTAAAGTAATAATATAGGATATACATATGCAGCTTAATCTAACGCCACGTTCTTAAATTATTCAGTAATTTTTAACGATACACAAAGTGCCTTGTAAAATCCTAACAATCCTAAGTAATTCTTGAAAGAAAGCTTCCTTAAACTCGTTAATGTAAGACAATGTTTCACTAAACAGAGTTTCAATTAGATGACAGCTTTCATGTACGGTAGTCACCACATAACCGCCTATATTGATTTTAATGCAATCATATTATTTACCATTTAAGTTAAATATATCAAATTGTTAAAGGCAACCAAAGCCCAAGAAATTATTTACAAATATGTTTGCTGTCACTGTTTAATTGCGTTGAATACCTGTTTGACTAAATTAACTTAGCAGTAAATATATCAAATAAATATAACGTTTTCCTTTAAAATACATTTTCATTATTCGTTAAGTATAAGGTTAAATTCCAAATAAGTAATAGCTAATTATGTAAATGATATTGCAAAAATATATAGTGTGTTCGCCTAAGTTTATGTCAATGTGTATAATATATTCATATCCTAACAAACAAAAGCCGTGTGGAATTTATACGTAGCAACGGAGATTTAAAAACAAAAGATAAAAGTGGCTATTTTCGCTTTTGATTAATTATTGTGGATACTCTGTTCGTAGTTAATAGTAAGAAACTTAACCACTAGGCTAGGACCAAAGGCGGCTGAATTTGCACTAAATTTTAAGAGATGATCTTTAAACTAATATTTTAATATATTATATGGAACAATCTGAAAAGTAGTTATATAGCTCAACCCTGTTTACAAATAAGGTGTCACGTATTTTGCCTTTTGAGTCCGGATATCGTAATCGTGGTGGTATGAATAATTTATATACAACGGTTGTCGTTTTGTCAGTTTTGTTTTTGAGGATAAAAGGGGAAAGTATAATTGCAAGTCCTAATGTGACTAAATGGGGAACATGGGGTCGGTGGGAATACTGCTCTAAAAACCAGTACGCGATAGGATTCCGGCTAAAGGTGCAAGAAAACCAAGGCGATCAGATTGACGACACTGCATTGAATGGGATTACACTACTCTGCGGAAAACCAGGAGGTCGTCACGTATTAAAAGAAATAAAAAGTTCGGAAGGGGCGTTGGGTAAATTTGGAAAAGATTTTTATTGCAGTGATGGGCTGTTAGACGGATTTCAGTTGAGGACCGATCCAGATACGGGAGGGGATGACACAGCGGCAAACAACTTGAAAGGCTTATGCACTTCAAAATCAGGTGAAATTGAAATATATGAGGGAGACGGTCTTGACTGGGGATACTGGACAGATGATCAACATTGTAGTAACCTAGATGAAGCAATTTGTGGGATTCAAACACAAAATGAATTTCCCCCTGAATCAGCAGGAAAGAGCTGTTAAGTTTTGTTTTCTATTTAAAGCATAAATACAATACTAATTAAAAATCATAACGGTCGAATTAGAATGAGTTTGGACAGCCGCGGTGTCCAACCCATTTTGATCCGACCTCTATTCGTTTAATTATAATTTAGGCTATATCGGACTTCGGTTGGGGTATACCAAGGCGGGCCGTTTTTGAAGTTTCCGGAACCTCTGTATCTCGGAATATTTAGTGGGGACCCCCAAATGTTTTATCGGATATGTATCAGTCATGACCCCAGGGTCACTTTTGGGGGTGGCACCCCAATGAAATTTTGTCTGAATTTCATCAGAAATCATTTTTGGGTCATCCCACCGATTAGGGGGGTGCCCCCCCCCCCTGCGAACCCAAAACGGCTGCTTCGCGGCCTTTTTGTGCAGGTCTAACCTAACCTAATTATTTTGAAACTAACTAAGCAAACATTGTAGTTTGTTTCAAAATAATTAGGTTAGGAAACTTTTCAAAAACGGCCCGCTTTGCAATACCCCAACCCTCAGAGTTAACCAAGCGGAAAAACACTCCTTAGCAAAATTCAACTAAACAGTAGTCAATTAATATTTAAAATAGTTTAAGCATATTTTATGAAGATATCATCATGAAAGCATATATTATATGCACATCTGAATGAACGATGGGACCTTATGGGTTTCCTCGCATGTTTAATAGCCATGATTTCAATACAAACCATATTGGCCATTGGGTTCACGTTCCAGCCAATGGAAATTATTTCGATGTCAATAAAAATGTTCTATTTCCGTACAATCGATTTTTTTTTAAATTATTTTCCTGCTTGAACCCCTTGATTTGTTTCATTCCTGCATTTTATGATAAAAATACTAGTCAGAAAGTTGAGAGTCTAATAAATGAATTTTTGTAATTTCCATTTTATTTACGTATGAATCGTTAATTTGTTTGTTTTTTTTGTTCCAGTTGACGGAACTTCGATAAACAATGTACGAATGAAATGCTGTTACATCTCAGATATTGCTAGATCGAGTGGTGCTGAAATACCGGAAAATTCATTTCCCGTAAAAATATTATGGCTCGTAGGATTGCTCGTGAATTGCTATTATTCCTAGAAAATTATATGTTATTGATTTTTATGCACCTACTACTACTACTCACAGAATTGTTTTAGGATCGAGGTAATTTATCCACTATGAGTGCGACCATGTACTACGTGTACCTAAACAGAATCTAATATAATTATTTATATTACACACAATATACTGCATATGTATAACTAAAGTTCTTAAATAGTTGCTACATTTGTACAGTATTTCCTCATTAGACACCCCCGTTGTGCGCTGAGATATTAAATCCAGTTTAAAAGAGGGCATACGTCTGCATTTATTAGAAATTTACTGAAAAATCTGTTATACATGTAGTGTTGTTAACGCTAAATCTGGTAACAATTAATTAAAGTGTGGTAATATAGAAGTATCAGTATTTTTCAGTGTCATGAAACCACACCTTTTTACTTACCAAACTAGCTAGCGCACTGCTACTATACGTACATAATATATGTTATAAATAACGTCACAGCTAAAAGCAATTATATCAACATAATATTTTGTTTTCATTGTCAATTGTATCGTATTCTACTGCACTTGATATAAACAATTGTTAATTCACTGTGTTATTAATTATAAGAATTAAAATAATCTCTTTCCTTAAAAACTGTTAGGTATTGCTGTTATGCACCAAATATTGGCGAATAACAGGAAACATATATTATTCCTAAAGCAAAACTTTTCTTTTATTACGTACAGTAGACATGTAGTTCATAGAAAGCTGAACCACTATACTAGGACACAACCGCTGTTGAATTTTTAGTAATTCTGAGAGAGGGCCTATATAAAAATATATACAGATACCTAAAAACTTTAACTCAATTCTCTTTAAGGAGTCACAAACAACTATAATATATTACATAATAATATACTACTTCATAGTATGTATAATTTACATTCTACTGTTGTTGTTCTAATAACTTTCTTCAATTTGGGTATCAATGGGGAGAGAGTAATTGCAAGTCCAAATGTGACTTATTGGGGAGCATGGGGGATTTGGGACGAATGCCCTCAAGATCATTACGTGATAGGATTTCGATTGAAGGTACAAGAAAAGCAGGGACCTCGGGTTGACGACACGGCACTGAATGGGATTACACTTTTCTGTGGAAAACGTGGAAGTCGAAAAGTGTTGAGCGAAATAAAAAGTTCGGAAGGGCAGTTTGGGGAATTTGGACAAGACTTTTACTGTAATGATGGACTGTTGGAGGGATTTCAGTTGAGAACTGAACCAGATCAGGGAACAGGAGATGACACCTCGGCAAACAACTTGAAAGGCTTCTGCACTTCAAAATCAGGTGAAATTGAAATATATGAGGGTGACGGGCTTTACTGGGGATCTTGGACTGATGACCAACACTGTCACAGCGGTGAAGCGATTTGTGGGATTCAAACTCAAAATGACGCCCCTCTTCCAGAGGAAACAAAAGAGAAGCGTGAGTCATATTATTTTTTATTGTAACAATATACATATTATTTATTTGTAGCCAGTTTTAATGTTATTAATCGTCATGCAAAACTTTTTCCTTTCAGATGACGGAACTTCGATAAATAATGTAAGAATGAAATGCTGTCACATAACGGACATATCAAGAACGAGTGGGGCTGAAAATGGAAAAATTTCTTTTCCGCAAACATGTTATGGTTTGTGGGTTTACTTGGCCTTCATTGCTATTTCCTTTCAGAGGATTTCATATCATGATTACCATTTGATAACCATTAATTGCTGTTTTGCTTAGTTATTAAATACGTACTGTAATGAAATGTGTTTATTACATTATTCTAAACGCAAAGAATAAAATAAATGTTTATGTGTTTATGTTGTACTTACGTTTATTTTGTTATTGTGCACAAAATGTTTCATTTGCAAAAATTCCGTATCTCTACATTGGTAAAGTTCATCGTAGAATCGCATATTAATCACTTAATTATCCACAAGGAAAAATGTGCCTGGAGACTGGGTGTTGCGGTGCAATAATGGAAACAGCCGTGTGCTTACAGTGTGCTTAGGGGGACATAACTTATCGTTAGTTTATGCAACTGTATAATACTAGGAATAGGCATTATATATTGAACATACAGTAGTTGCATTTTGCATTAACTGTTCTATCTATACTACGGATTCAATTGTATCTGCAGCCCTTCAATTGTCTACTCATAAATATTAACAATTTACTTGTAGTCGACAATACCACCTAATTAATGGTACCTAATTATCTTTGCTAAGTAGAGAATCTGTATTATGAAAAAAAAATATCGTTTCAAAATTTAAAATCATGATTTTTGACTTTTTGACTTGCGTTGCAAATTATGGCATCATATTGTGCATCATGTGCTTTAAAACCCATACTATTTTAGTAATGTATCTTGGTGCCTGCCTGCGTTTATTTAGCTATCAACAATTTACTGTGCGATTTTAAATTATGTAGGTATCAGAAGACTTGTTGTGTAAAATTTATACAAATAGGTACTTTACCTCATAGGCAGATTAATAACCGCTGGCCCCCATAAGATAAACTATATTGAGCTTGGCACACGTTCTAGCAATCAGACTTACGTAATTTCCTTCTGCAATTTATTGTCATTATGTAACACCAGCTACATTATCATTTCACCATTGCTGTCTGTTAGTCAGTCAGAGTCGTCTACGCTCTAACTTTCGCACGTTTCAACTTTTTCAATTCTGTTTACAGAATTCGAAAGAGGATGTCAAAAGTAACTTTGTCAGTGTTGTCTGCCAAATCGGCCACACTCCCACGGAGTTCTAGCCACGCCCACTTATTTTTTGAATAGAAACATATTATGGCAAGTGGGGTATCGTTTAAAAGGTGTTGACGTAAGGAATCCAAATATGAATCTCAATTTACCCCATACTTGGGGCACTGTGAGATTTTGGGGGGAATTAGTAATAAATGCGTTTAATATGTCATTTAAACTATTTTCATCAACAAAACTGGTAGTTTAGTGAGAAACATTTAAAAAATTCCACTGCCGATACCACATCCGATTGGTCGGTTTACTAAGTTATCAATATTAGTACCCAGTGCCCAGTAGGAATAATCTGCACTTAAGTTTGCAGTATTGCTGTCGAGAACATGAAAAGGGAAATCTAATTACTTAGAAAGGTACAACTTAGGTTACCATATAATATAGATACCAGTGTGTGCAGGAAACATGAACAAATAATTAATATCATACACGTATAAAAATTGCATTATCAAGGCTAGAACCTGGTCATGAATAGTAGTAGCCCGCAAAATATTTCGCTGCATCAAATACGTAAAAAACTGAAATGTTTTGCACCCGAATTCTCTAGTATTAAAAAAAAATGAATTGATAATGGCTAGCCATAACTCACTTTTATGCTAGTAAATAATTATTTTATTAACAAACACTGGATACCGACGTACCGTAAATGCTGTAACAAGGAAACATTTTTAAGGTTTTAAAGCCTAAGGATTTCCGTGGAACGGTATTATGACAATCCACTCACTCAGTAGTGTATTTTAATTGGAAAAACTTCATTGGAGCCCTTTTAAAGCACTAAGGGGCACTAAAGTACAGCCTTTTGATTATATTATATTTCATGGGTTACAAATATTTCATTTTTCAAGACTATTGCCATGAAAAGTAAAATTTTTCTTAATGTCTACGTTCACCTTCTGTACGTATTTTCCCATTCATTTAGGATTACTTTATCATAACTCTGTTTTTCTCAAGAATTAAAGCGTTAGTAAAAATCGTATTTGACAGGATAGATATCAGGTTTGGGTGCAGTCAACATGATCAGGCTTATCATCATAATCATTATCACATTCGGAACAGTAATTGCTGAAAATGGAATTGAGGAAACACAAGACGCTTTTGCTCTTCAGAAAGGACTTGTCTATAAAAGTAACAAAATATTACTTTTCCGCCTATTTAGTTACATAACCAAAAAATGATTTATTTTGTCTATTATGAAAACCTATCGCAAAAAATATATTGAAAATAAAATAACAATCATGATGGGTATAAATTGATTTGTTTAAAACATATATGTGTTATGGTATTTTGCTAAAATATGCTGTAGTGTAAATAAATGTAAATCCTAAGTGTACAGTGTACATATTTGAATTGAAAAATTTTAGATTACAAAGATCACAATTCAACGGTGATGTGTGCTTTTTGGTTGGATAACCGTATATGGTACAGAGTTAGACGATTTGGAGTAAATGGCTTGAAAGGTGGATCTTTCGATGGAAATCTTTGCACTCACGTTATTTATCGACGTTTAACTCTGAATCCTTTGAGGGGAACGATAATAGTCACGGAAAACTACGGTAAGTAAAACAAATATTGGGAAACATGTGCAAATTATTGAAACTTCTTTCCTTAGAAATAATTCCTGGACTGCATAGCATCATCAGAAAAGAGTATCCACATCTAATCGCTTTGGGAGAAATATATTTATCACTGGAAGATAAAAGCTATCAGAATGAGTATCAAGTGCTAAAACACTTGCTGTCGACATCAGAGAAGCAGAGAGATCTAATAACATCTATCAAAAACACTATCAGGTTATGTTTTATTTATAATGGTAATTGTTAGTATTTCTAAGTAGAGTATTTATATTTATGTTTTCAGTCTTCTGAAGCGAATATGCTTATTTTATGTTTGTTCGTTTTTTGGGTAATATGACAAAAGTCCAGAAAAAACCAGAAACATACGTCCGTATGATAATGCTTAGACATATTTTTACAACATGTACAGAAGACTGGTAGTTGGCATACCGTGCATCTTAACACAAATTTTTGTTGCATTTCTAATTTCCGCATATCATCAATTAGAAATCAATTCTAAAATTATTGTATGTTTCTTGCGCCAACGTTATGGTTATGTAACCCAACGGGATTCTAATTGAATGCATTGACATTTTATTATAATACAGGGAGCTTCGTCTTGCCGGTGCACATTTTACACCTGAAATTAATTTTCATTATCCAGACAACGAGTTTATAAAATTTGTAAAGGTAAAGTACACATTGCAATTGTATTCTTATTGTGCACCAACCAATATGCAAAATCCTAACTACTCAGATGTACAGGGGCTCCTTTTGAGTACCGGAGGCCCCGAGCAACTTGTGCAAGGAGGCCCCAATTTATACAAGCGGAAAATAGATGCAATTTTCCATATGTTTCCGCTTATGTTTAGCAAACATAAATCCTTTATAGAACCCTCCCACCTCCCTCCATTTAGTTATTAACGTGTAGTCGAGATATTCGTAAAAATCGTGGCGGATATTTGCTATCTATTCACAGGACTTCCGTTCACACTGGTCTAAACAATTTAGAGCTATTAAAAATCGTAAAAATCGTTCGCACATTTGTATTATGTTTTAGACGCCATAGCGGATTCCCCGCTTGTAGGGCTCTATGGATCCTGGATTTACTTTCCCCAAATTTGTTACTGAAACTTTTGATCATTTGCCTGATATAGTAAGTTTGACAGACACATGAGTGAAGCGGTGTAAAGTGATTTTAGGATTCTCCGTGGGCTCTAAAAACTTTCAGTGCCAACTTACCAAAAATTCATCTAACAATTCTGTAGCCAGTAAATCCAGGAATTTACAGAGCCCTATAAGCCAGGAATTCGTTAAGGCGTCTAGTACAAATACGAAACTGTCTACGCATGGGATGTTCTGTGGCGTAGTTTTATGTCGCTTTGGGTTTAATGCGTACCTAAGCTATATTCATGAAACCAGGTTTGGGAAATGCTTTACCAATTTGTGTATAGCTTTGCAAATTGCTTTAACGACCCCCTAGTGACAGTAGCCTCTAGCGAAAGAATTTTTCGAAACTTAAGATTTATTTGCAAACTACCATAACAGAAGAACGTATAAAAGGCTTTAGTTCTTATCTCAATTGAAAGTGACAGTAAATATATGCTAAATATAAAAGATGTACTTGATACAATATTGAATTAGTCTCGCAAAACTGAATTTTTTAAAAATATTGTATGAAAAATGCCGTTGAAATCAATTGGATGATGGCGATAATAAATTGGTATGTACTTCACAATAATACAACTTTTGTAGTAATACATATTAAAATTTTATAAAATTAGTTTGGCTAAGGCCTCGGATTTATAAGCTGGGCGCTGGATAGATATTATGTTAGCTTCGTTATAAGGTGAATATTTTCTAGTCTGAAGCCCCTAATTTGGAGGCCCCTAATATCCTGAGGCCCTGTGCGGGTGCATACTTTGCCCCTGCCAAAAGGAGCCACTGCAGATGTAGTTTAATGACCTACTAGAATCCAATCGAATAAATATGTGGAGAAAACAATTGACATTCTGTTATCTGTTTGTTAGAATCTGAAACAGGAATTTGCAAAAGATGGTTTGCTGTTGACGACGGAGATTGAAGGCTTTGGACCAGCAGAGATTGATGCATATTATTCGCAAGTTACAACACTTAGCCGTATTTTCGATCTAGTAGTAGTCAATGGATGGAATTATGAAACGACGAATAGAAGTGGCTATATGGCTCCATTATATTCATCGGAAGAAAATAATATTGAAGCGTCTCTGGTCAATGTTGTCTTTAAAAAAATGCTTCGACTTGATAATTTGATTTTACAAATCCCATTCACAGGAAGACAATATAAAATGGACGATTTTGCGAAGGCTTCTTCAGAATTCAGACCAAATATTTCACATTTAAAAAGTCTAGAAAGTTCGGATTATTACGAGGTGTGGTAAACCTTAAGTTTCAAAAATAAGGAAAATACTAAAATATGTAACACATACTCAAGGATGATTTCGTTTTCACACAGGTGTGTTCTTCTGTTTCTGTCGACAATAAAACATGGGAAACATACTGGGACAACATTTCGAAAGTTCCATTCATGAAGCACGAAAATTTTTATTTTACATTTGAAAATCCAAAAAGCGTTTACGAAAAAGTTGTATTTATAAGCAAATTCGGCCTTCGGGGCGTAATGGTTGTAGATATCGACGGGGATGATTTTGATGGCCTCTGCACCAATGTAACTTATCCCCTACTTAAAACGATTAATTTTGCTTTAGCCGAAACAAAAAACCAACAAGGATCTCAACTTTGCCCTGTATATGAAAAAGTAAGAAATGATCATCCCAGTGACTACCCAACATCGAAGTGGCGTCAACAGGTAGTCACTTTGAGTTCTTACAGTTTAGCAGGCACAAGAAATACAAAGGTTGAAATAAATTGCACTGTGGAATCGGAGTCCCCTCGTACTATTGAATGGCTAAAGGTGAGAAAAATTCAGGTGTTCCTGCATTTTATTTCATTTTAATTAATTTTCCTTTAATTTAATATTGTCCTGATGATTAAAAATGATAATAGGTTAACAGCACACGTGAGTATCGACTTAAATCTGGAGGACATAATACTTATATCAGTACAACTCGTTTCGACTCTCCAGAATGTATCCCATATAAGAAAGTTACATCGACATTGCTTATAAGGAAAATGGAAGCCAGACATGCTGGAAAATATGTTTGCAGTGTTGCAAGTGGATTTAAATTAATTCAAGAAGAATGTCATCTTTCTTGTAAAAATGATTGTGTAGAAACTGGAGAAAGTGGAGAATATACAGCAGGGTCACTTACCTGGTTGTGGATTTGTATGACAATTGTTGCGTTGATATTATTCTGCTCGGGAAATTTTGTTTGGTTTTGGAGGAGACGAAAAGTAAGCACTTGCTGATAATCTATCTTTTTTAAGTCTTGTAATTATAAAATATTTCATTGCGTCCCACTTTACCCAAATGTGTATACTTACTGTAGATTGGATTGACAGAAGAAGAAATTGTTATGTTTAAATCCGGCGGATCAGATGAAAATGATTATTCCAATGACAAGAACGCACAAATGTTGCCATATGACGCCGACACTTATGAAATTCCTGACGAAGGCTATCAAATAGGTATTTATATTTGATTTTTAAATTTAAAAGTAGGTAATAGAAAAAGTCTGATCGGATTTTTATTGTACAGACAGAAAAATTATTTTTGGATCTGGTGCATTCGGCATTGTGTACAAAGGACGTATCGGGGACGAAGTAGTGGCAGTGAAATCAACGAAACCAGGATGTGACAAACAGTATTTAAAATCACTTTTGCTAGAACTGAAAATTTTAATGCATCTGGGACGTCATCCAAATATTGTTAGTTTGCTGGGTGCGAAAACCAAACACTTAACAAATGGTAAATCTTTTCTCTACTTTGATTTATTAATAATATAAAACTCTGCACAATAAAATTTTGGTTACTTATGTTTTAATATTAATACAATCATAATCGATATTGTATTAGCAAAGATAAAATAACTATTTCGTTTCAGGTGTCGTATATATTTTTGTTGAATATTGCCCGCTGGGAAGCTTGGACAGTTTTTTGAGAAAATCCAGAGAAAGTTTTGTCCCAATTGATGTTGACAGTCGTGGATTTGCCGATATTGAAGAGTAGATTAAACATCATACTAAGATATTCCAATGGTTTGAAATAATACATATTTTTATTGAAATAATTCACTTGCAGGAATTACAGTAACTGTATAACTACTGGTCACTTATTGAAATGGACTGGTCAAGTTATAGAAGGATTATTTCATTTGCGTCAAAAACAAGTAAAGTATCATTGCAAAAGTAGCTAAGCCTCGAACAATTAAATTCATGGACACGTATAAATATGGTATTTGCTGAAATATTTGCAGGTCATTCATGGAGACTTGGCTATAAGGAATATATTAGTGGCTGATTATGATCTCGTAAAAATTACCGATTTCGGCCTTTCCAGAAAACAGTACAATTACAGTAATTACATAAAGAAGAGTCAGGTATATAATTAAATGTATACTTTGAAACAATGCAAAATTAATTTAATTGTACCATTTTTATTTATGTAAATTATGTCATTAATTAGGAACCCCTTCCATGGCGGTGGATGGCACTCGAGTCACTTCGAGATTTGTCATTTTCCCATCAATCTGACATTTGGTCTTTGGCAATAACTATGTGGGAAATATTTTCTCTCGCTGAAACTCCCTATCCCGGAATGGCTTATTCATTTGATTTTTTACAAAAACTCGAAAATGGTTTAAGGCTGGATAAACCGAAACATGCTACACCATCAATGTAAGTTATATAATTTAATTTTTCTAAGTATTAAAATTGTACAAAGTGGAGAATGTTCTGCGTTATTCACGAGTAAATACGTAAAAAGTTTCAAAATTTAATATAAATGGCATATATGCTAAAACAAGAAATAACTAGATATATAGTTGTTTGTACTGTAAAGCGTGTTGATTAGTATGACTTTGAGTTGATACAAAATGAAATTGTAATGTAATATTTGATACAAAGATACATATTAAGATACTAAGATATTATGTCAATAATATTATACTACATTTAATGCAAATGTTAGAGATGCATATTATTATTGAATATTATTGAATTTTAAATACTATTTTAGCTATACTCTTATGGAACAATGCTGGAAATTAAATCCTGAAGAACGTCCAAGAATAGACGTGGTCAAGGAAATGTTTCATCAACTAAAGCCCACATCTTTGGATAGGTATGTAAATGCACCCGGATTTCAGAGCCCGGACACCACAAATTACGAGAACATGCCCGTCAGGATGTAAAAAACCTAAATGATAAAAAATTATTGCTGTAGTACATTATATCACCCAATTTATATTTATGTCTTGTTTAGTTTACCCATATGTATGTTTACTCGTCTGCAATTCTGAAGTTATTTTAATCTAACCTAATATGACATTGACATTGACCGTATGTAAGGAACATTGTCATTTTAAAACGTATTGATAGATATATCGATTGGATGTAATCTATGCAGCATTGCAACGAGTAAAGTTAAGTTTGTGAATTCTACTTCATTAATAGTCTTACAAATATATAATATTTCACAAATATTTAATAGAAAGACTGTTGGAATTTTCGATAATACTGAATTGTAAAAAAATAAACTGCTGCAATTTCTTATATAGATAATATTTTAATATTGAATAGTTTTGATGTACATTGAACATAACAATATTAGATAATTAAGGTTTTATTACCAGTACATACCACTGATAATGTAGTTGTACGTGTATATCCATACAACATTTTGTCTCATAACAATTTCAGTAAACCAAAAGCAAAACAGAATTTTTATTCATAATTATACGAACAATTCCCCTTTCACCATTATTCTTGACATTCCAGATATTTGGACAAGGCCGGACCCAGAGGGGGGGCTATGGGGGCTCGAGCCCCTCCCGAAATTTTCGGCGTACACTAGATATTATGGC
>JAQFYC010005955.1:0-13164 GCA_034694165.1 Tomocerus mixtus | reverse complement strand
TTTATAAGGATATTTATTACAATTGTGCAACATTGCACTCACTCGGGCGGGCTGTATATAGTGGCTTGGCAGTTTTACTATTACGTATTTTTCGTTAATAAATGGAGGTCAAAATAAAATAGGTAGGTATTACTGTACCAATTGTTTGTGTTATTTGTCTCAGGTGAATTGATTATGAATTATAAGTAGGTATGTTCGCTGTGCCATATTTATTTGTTTAAATCTTATATCTAGAAAGAAAAATTAAATCAAAACGTATTGTAATGAATTATTATTTGACTGTAAGAACAATTTCTTGTCACAATAAAGACTTTTTCTCACATGAGATAAACGATGGTAATACAATTAATGACTACATTATTTATTACTAAGTTATCGTTAGTAATTTTTGGTTCTATAAATACCAGTTTTGATTAATAGTTTATATAAATTTCGGGACAAGGTCATTCCAAACCATTTACACACAGTACATAATATATAATATTAAAATGGTAGAAGTAGGACTAAAGGATGAGCAAAATATATTTATGTAGACTTATCGTTAGAGTATGAGTTATTATTTCGATTTTATATGAAATCTAGGTCTGTGGAGGGGAAAGTCTATAATGGTATGTTTATGTTCTCAGTAAAAGGTGCCTTGCCCGTCTGCGTGGTATTTAAGTTTGATTCTGCCCGTACGCACTACGCAACTATTGTTTAACGGAGAACCTCTGGACTGGAACGTTAACATTAGTAATAGCTGGACACGCGAAACGATGATGTTTTAGTAATGAGAGGTGCCCAATGACAATAAACTGGGTCAGGTTTTAGTTCAAGTCGATTGAGGTTCCACGTGTCACCGACCGAATCATCTTTATATACAGGAAGGCAATGATACTCTTACAATGGAACGGTGTTTCCTCATTCCAGCAGCGTTATGTCCATGCCATATGTATTCTTCTGTACCTACGCGTACTAAAGCTTTGTTTATGTTACACATTCAAATGCTTTCTCTTAATGTCAATGTCTTAAGTGCGTGAATATTGTTAGCTATATGAATTGCTTTGTATTGTCATAAGTGTCTAAACTGTGTCACGAATTTCATTAGGTCATTGCAATGCAGACTGGAAACACGATTTTTATTATAGTGGCTTTTCTTTTAATAAACCAGCTAAATTTAATCAGGACATCATCCGGTACTGAAATTGGATCACTGAAAAACTCAATTGATATCTCAAATCAGAAATATAATATAATTTTAGTTGAAATATTACAGAATCTACAGGCAAACTCGCTTGTAGGACAAATCCTACTTCCTGGAGAAAGCTTATCGGATTCCTTGGATGTAGCTACGTTCGGAGAATTGGGAATTCCTTGGGTGGTTTTCGGTAAGGTGCAGCAAATCTAGTAATTTTGCGAGTAACAAATATTAAATTTACCAGTAATTAGATTTAATTTTGATGTACTGTTTAACTTGCAGACAACCAAAACCACTCGAGTTTGTCTACACAAGTAAGAAGAAAACAAATTCAACTGAACCGATTTAGTTCCTCATACTACGCTCACATAGACGTGGATGTAAATGAATACCAAGGGAAATACTGGAAATCATGGAGGAGATTATATTCTGGTCTGTTACACCATCACTCGGATAAAAGAAATGGGGATCCAATTCGCTCCTTCACGGAAAGAATATTTTTAAAAGATTTTTTTATTTTACATGAAAATGTTAAGGCAGATTCTAATAATATAGATTCAAGGTCAATCTCTCAAAGTTCTTTTACGATCCCACCAAAAAATTCAATATGGATCATGCAGCATATATTGAGGAGTAAGGAAAGTACAGGAATGAATTATGGATTACAAGAGAAGTGCGAATACGGGTCCTCTGTTCTAGAATTTAGTCCAGGAAAAAATTCAGCATTTTCAGAATTTTACGGAAATAATGTAATCCAGGGTCAGGGTCAGGGCCAGAATGCGAAAAAGGAAGCTGAGCTAATAAATTCATGTGGTAGTAATTTGGGAAACGCAGAAATATCCTTAGCTTGTCCAGGTTGTTTGCCAAAAGAACTAGTGTACCTGAAGAATAAGGAAACTTGTGATGGGTTAAGAAGATTCAATAGGGAAAGGTCATTCATAGGATGCCTTTTATCTGAAGTAGTAGAAAAATTAAATACGACATTTAAAATTTCGTTAAAATCGTCAGGTAGCCCAGATATGTATTTGCACACGCGAAATGAGAATTCCATAGTGAAAAGATCTCAAGGTTACGGCATGGCTTCTCGCATGATATTCAGGAGCTCGTTAATATTCATAGCAAAAAGGAGAGTACAGAATTGGGATAGCATTCTCAGACCGTTTACTCTAGTCTCATGGATAGGCATTTTCGCAGCGTATTCTACAGCTGCAGTAGTTTTTGCAATAATTAAAATAGTAACGCTGAATAACCCAGATCAGTCTTGGTATGATTACATGGTACAGCAGCTTTTAGAAATTGTTAATGATGAGCGAAATATCAAGAGAAATATTACAGAGATCAAGAGTGATGTGGAAAACGGGAATGTAGATTTCTCTTCCGCAAAAGAAGACGCGAATTCAGGAGATATTGAAAATGAACGGGGGAAGACTTCGAAAGCAGTTCTCAACGCAACAATCCGAATGGTATCTTTCGTTTTGGTCGCAGCGTATGAAGGAAAATTGTACAATACAATCACCTTCCCCAAATCCCGATTCGTTTCAACTTTCGACGAGCTTATGGCGGGGGACAAATATTCTGTAAAAGTATCTCGGGAGGCGGAGCAAGCAGATTTAATTTATAATTTGCGATCCCAATCCACGAACCATTCAAGGATTATTCGAAACGCTTCAAGCGTCATCATGGAGAGTGTCAACATCGAAGATTGTATCAACTGGGTAGAATCTAGTACGAATCATGCATGCATTGGCTACGATTTTGAATTCAGAAATCTGCAGAAAGGTCAACAATTCGAGAAAATCATCGCAAAGTCAAAAGAGAAAGCGAGTAGTAGTTTCAGATTCGGGTTTAATTCAGGAAGAGGGACAAGAAAGGCCTTTCCAGCCCTCCAAATCTCAAGGTGGGTACTTGAGTCAGGGATATTTCAATTTTGGACAGCAGCTGAAAACATTTTCAGTGAGGCTGTCGTGCCCAATCGCTTCAATAAAAGTCGTGTCTTGACTATTAAAGACTACTTGGGGCTTTTCCTCGTCTACACAGTTCTGCTCATTCTAGCTAGTTTAAGTTTTTGTTTCGAAAGCTTCTATTACAGGGTTGTCAAACGAAAAATGGGGTACCAGTTTATCTTTGGCTGGTGGCATGGGGCAAAATCCTTCTGTTCCAAATCCATCGGTAAAATTAAAGGCAGCTTTGTGAAAGCAAAAGCCTTCTTTCTCCAAGTGAAAAATAAATTGACGAAGAGAAGAAAAACGAAAATTATTAGACTTAAGATTGCAGAAAGAATATTTTATTAAGTAAATGTATACTGGAAGCTATTGTAGGTATTGTACTAATGTATTGACCCTCGCTAGTAAGTCTTAACATTCGATGCGTGGACATATCTGTAATAGGACTTAATATTATTAAATACATACATGCAATATAATAATACACATAATTTTAGTATAGCATAAATATTATATAATGTATCTGTACATATTATGTATTATGTTATTGTGTTTCGTGTTATGTTAAATGAAGCAGCAGAGTTTTGTCAAAATATTTCCTGTTGCACGATATGTGTATTATGTATTTGTTCTTGTCCATCTTCATTGGCATCAATGATGAATAAAGCTATAGAAAACAGAAGTAATAAATTCCTAATACAATTACATAGTATGTACTTATGTAGGTACGCAGTACATATAAATAATTATTTAGTAACATGACCATTTACTTAATATGCATTTAATTATTTTTTGTCCACACTATTGCTCAGCATTATTATACTGATATTTACCTACTATACCAACCTGCCTGTCACATAATATGGTTCATATGTATATACGTGTTTAATTAAATGCAAACATGTAAAAACTGCTTAAAGTATCCCCGTATATTCTTCATCCCAAGTAAGGGGTCACTTTTGAACTTATCATTTCAAATATTTGAGATGAAAATCTAAAATACTAATGGCCGTATAAATAAATTGACACAAAAAGTTCTGGAGTGACACCGTGTCAAAGGGCATACGTGCAGTTTTATACAGACAGACTTTCCAGACTCGTCTCATAAAACAATCACTTTCTACAATATACCGCTGTGCTACAAGCATTTACTTTCTAGTAGGCATTCGCAATATTATCGTTCACGTAACTTATTTTTGTAGTTTTAGTATTGAGTTGACTCAGTCTCAGCTAGTATGTGCCATGCCATGTATGTATGTGAATAACGTTAGTATTGTGCATGCTGTTTGCAAGGCTTAAGATTTGCAAGGCTCTAAGCGTTACTAGTTCAGAAACAGAAAGTAGAGTATATTTTGTGGGATGCCATGCAGTGGCAGTGGAAGTGCAGTGGGATCCTGTGGTTCGAGTCGAGCCGACGTTTAGTCTAAAAGCAACTACCTCCGAAGACAGTTGCTCTGATGTGATGTCTCCCCGTTCTGCACACACAGACACCGAGACTCTCTGACTTTACTGACATTCTTCTTTAACAAACACTCAAATTGAAATCTCCTTTACCTCACCTTCTTTTTCAACAACATTTTTACAAGACACAGGATTTTCGTTCAACATTTACAATTTTACCACAATACTTGCATTATAATGGGAAATAGTACTTGAGACAAGTACAAGAGAGAGGTTGATGTTGGCTTTGGCTTTGACGTTGACGTTGACAGTCAAAGGAAGAAATAAAGTGAAGAGATCAGAGAACTTTGTACATATTAGAGACGCGTCTTAGAATTTCCATTCTTATGAAATTTTATTCCAGAGACTCTTTCATCGTCTTGTGGTTACAGTTCAACTCAATCATAAGTACGGGAATTCAGAGGGAGTAAATAGTTATTGCTGTTATTCTAAAGATAAGTGAGTGTCATAAAGTGTTCTATCTCAATCTGACAAGACAAGAAGGGAAAAAGGAGAAGATGACTTTGTTGTATTGAAATTGAAGGAGAACATCAAGGAAACCCAAGAATTGCATTGCATGCTTACTCTACTTACTCTTCCTATAATATCAGTAAGTCCGTCTTGAGATTTTTATGTTATGTTACTTTACATCAAGAATCTCGCTTAAACAAAAGTATTAAGTGAAGAAAACCAGGGCAAACCTAAAAAACCAGGTTGCTTTTAGTCAAAAAGCCAGATTTTCTTTCAGACACTCTCAGTAAATAGCAAAAGTAAGTATGTAGTAGTATGTACAATTACATTGTTAATGCTAATGCCTACTTACAACTTAGGAAACTAGAGTAGAGTAGATCAGATCTGTGCAGCTGTTGAGAAATTCACTGACTGACTGTGTTTCTACTGTAATGTACTAATTAAAGCTAACTGCTCAGAGTAACAGCAGGAATATTCCCCTTGGACAAAAAGGAATTGCCAATAAACATTAAAACTACTAGGCTAACGATTATTCTCACAAGTTAATGTCGTCAGGCATTATGTTACATAGGTACTGCGTAGATAAGGTACTCGTCACTGTGAGTGTATGAGTACAGAGAACACAGCATTGCTTTCTAAGAGAAAGCAAATCTAAGTACGTAGCTGGAGAGAAAACAGTCTCACTGTTTTTTTACTTTTACTTTCCTGGAAGGAAAGAATGAAATGCAATTGCACTCAGAGATCTCATTCTTAGCTCATACATCCAACGGTACAGTACACCTAAGTAAGGATTTTCTGTCTAGTGCTACTTAACAACTTCTGAATTTTGCTAACTACTCTCTTAAGGCTTGTGAAACAACAAAACGCCAATAAATAGTAAGTTAACAAAATATACTCTAGATATCAGGCAGTCACTAATTAATATAGTACACTGCATACTGCAATGCTAACATAAACTGCGTCCCTGATGTATATTTTGTTTATGCATGTTTACTCATATTTACTTAAATTTTGGCATTGTGTACTATAAATATTTTGTTACGTTTTATTAGCATGGAAGTTAAACTAATATGTCGTTTTTTGTTATAAATATTTGCGTAATTAAGAAAAAATTCAATAGTTATTATATTTACTGATAGCATTCTCTGTATGTATTAAAAAGTTATAAAGGAGAAAAGGGTTAGTTGGTAATAAATCTCTGGTGTTGGTTAATCTGTCTTTGATGTCATTTTTAATAATAGTATTAATATTGTGCTGTGAATCTTCCTGTCAGTTCCTGCACAGAATGAACACCAGAAAAAATAGCTTTTGTTAACTCTTTGCTTAAATATAATAGTACTTTTTAATAATTGTACGCTAAAATCCTATGTACTGTATGATAAGCGGTAAAAAGAAAGGAACTGCTGGCATTAGTTGTGCAAACATTATTTATCAAGCACACTACCGGTTTGACAATAAATAGAAGAAAGCACCGATAGAACTTTACTGCATGATTTTCCCCTCTTCTTGCTAAATATTAGAAATAAGCCTTAAAATGTGCTGCTACTGCTTTTTATTGATGATAATAATAAGATAATACCTTCTTATAAGTACCTGATATCTACGTGAAGGTAAATTGGATTCATTAGCATAGCCTTATAATATTATATTATATGAATACCATTAAGGATGTACTCATCTCCTTTTCATGTATGTCCTTTAGAGTGTGTTCCGAACGATGTGTGTTCTCCTACATGCGTATGTGTGTTCAATCGATTCGTCTATAATTTCACATTATCTAATTGAACCTTGCTGCTAAAATAATAAGCTATGTAGGTATTCCAACTATACTTATACAATATCGCAATGGGACAATCATAAAAGCCTTCTAACCCAATGGCTATAGCCCCCTTATCGAGTTTTCACTCATTTAGTATTAGTGCTCAAGTAGGTGTCCTGTCCTCTCCTGTCCTGCCGCCTCCTTATCGTCAGTGTTTATGTATGTACATTACATTCAACATTAAAGTTTCATAATATCTCTACTTAAATACTTGAGATATGACAACTACGACTAGATACGCAAAGTAAATACCTTATTATTTATTAGTATTGCGAATTACTATGTGCTGAGTCTTCTAAGTTAAAAAAGCATTTAAGAATTCTGTGAATAGGTAGCTAGGTATATTTAATATTAGCACATACAAGGTAAACAGGCATATATGTGTCTCTGTCAGGAAAGTCTGTTGGGCAGTTTGGACCATTTCTCTTGTATAATTCTTAATCCACAATTATTTTTAATTTTGTTGGCATTTCAAACAGTCGACAGAAATACTATTTGTATACTAATACATAATTTAATGCAACATTTTTTATAAAGTACAGATATGTGCTAAAGAACTTTGGTAGATTGGGTTTCCTGCAATGCATAGGTAGTACTATAATAATTCCTGTTGTATCTGTAAAGGAGTAAAGGTGGTTATAAATAGTAGCATATGAGCCTACCTATAGTTCTTATACCTAGCATTGACTGCATTCTACTTAAATTCTTTAGATACTACTATTATAGTAGGTATAGGTATTTACTTATTATTCACAATAATCAATAATTGTTTCATAATAGATTAATGAATTATATACACTAACGCAAATGTAAGCCACTGCCACATGTATGACCGTGGTATTATCATCATTTCCAAGAAGAGACACAGAGACCCACTCCACTTCGTTGATTAGAATTATAGGGAGGATTTTCGCTAGCTTATCATTAGTTCTTGCAAATACTGTATTTTGGAACTCGCTAAGTGAAGTAGACTATTGTAACTGATGATTTATAAATTATGTGCTGCTGTAGTATATGCATACATGTCTTCCACACACTATAGGATATACTAACTCACATTTGCATTCACATGTGCATACGGAGCGGACGGACTCAATCATTAACTCATCCATGCATAACAGAGTACATTAGAGAGAAAGAAAGTATAGCTTTCACTAAGTTAAGTTGGCTCGGGCATTCTACGTATAAATACTAAATTCTCTTCGCTTAACTCCAACTTTTGAAAGCTTTTCATTTACTTATCTCACATTCTACATCATTTAAAGCAAACCACTTTTGTTGCTTTGTTCTAAAGCCAAACCATTAGAAAGGATCTTGTAGATACGTAAATATTGAATTTCTGTGACATATATCCATTTCGCTATTCTGCTTTTACCAAAACATTTGCGAGGATATAAGTTTCAATAATTCAGATTCACTCAATGAGATTAGTAATGTAATGTGTAGTCCAATATTATTGCTATTGCACAATATGGAGCAAACGAAATAAATTTGCATTGCAAAAAGCTGGCGTGGCCTAATTATGTGGAAGCAGGACGGATATAATTATTACATAGCTATTTATGTGTTGACACAGTTATAATGGAAATTGAATCTTCTCCCGTATAATTCTTTGTTTGTGTTGTATTCCTAATTTGATTCATTGTAATTGTATTTATGAATATTGGCTGTTCTTTACAGTCGCTTTGAATATAGAAATGGTAGGTCTTTTGAATTTTAAATGTTATCTGTTAATATATTTATGTATAAAATTTTGCTAATTATTATGATTTTTACAACTTGAGCCATGGACTTTCATTTTACAAAATTATAATTCTGATTGCCAAACATGTCGTGGTAAATAATACATAAAGTATATCCATTGGAAGGGTAACTGTGTACCTTTATTATAGTACTAGATACAATTATACACACATTTATCCTTCTATACTACAGAATTACACAGAAGTAATCGTATAAAATATTACTTTCCCTTTTGAGACATTAATATTCAATAAAATCTTTCCTTTAGGACTCCAGGTGCTAATTTTCGAAATCGATTCAACGTTTCTTTCAAAACGTGAGACCTATAATCGAATTAAAATATTCAAAAGTGAAAACAAAGGAAAATTTCTATAAACTGTTCATTTATTGTCACGCACACGTAAGAGGATTTATTTAACAAACAGGCTTTCAGCAGCGGTTACTATTTTTCATAATTATGTCACAGATGTAAGCAGATTGTTTTAGCAACATGAATCTTAGAGGATTTTCCAAAATAATGTTTATGAACAGCTACAGCTGGAGAAAGTTTATGTCAAACCGTGTATATAAAACTCGCCCTGAAGGTTCGTTCGGTATTAATAACCCCTAGAATGTCCTATGTGCCCTCCTAATTACAAGACTTAGTTGATCTAGAGGAAATTACTTTGTGTAGAGTGGAGAAATGTTATTGCATCGTATGGAAAGTGCACCACACTCGTAAAGTGGTTAGCAGGTTCAGGTTGTTGCATGATGTAGCTCAATTTGGGATGGGAAGGAAACCACTGCACTAAAATACGATGTAACAAAAAGTATGGTTTGTTAGTCAGGTAAGGCATGCATGTCTTATAGTTGCCCTCAAGCATGAAATCCATCACCCGGATCCGCCATAAAGAGGAAGAGAATTCAAAACTCAAACCTTGTTAGACATTAAATGGCTAAATTCAAGATATCCTAGGAGCAAATGTACATACATAGATAAAGTGGGATTAGAAGTCGTATCACTCTAGTTCCTGTTACATTTCATTGCTTTCACATTTGATATCTTTGAAATAATATTCACCTTTCACATATCCACGTGCCGTACATACACATTTATATACTTTGTGGGACAGAAAGCCAACACAAGAAACGTACAGTGACACATTAATGAGAATTAATTACCTTTAACGACATCCTGAGAGTAGTGCACAACTATAGGCAACAGACACATATACAGATAGTAAGTATAACATACAGTTATCTGCCGTATTTATCGAAATAATTCCCCCCAGCAAATAATTCCTTCATAAGGAAAACAATTCCTATTTCCTAATCCAATGACTTTACAATTCTACTTCACCTCTTTAATTATTCGTCGAAAATAATGGCAAAAATAGTTAATTAATTTAAATTCTAATTCAAAATTCTAGTCAAACTAAATTCAAAATTCCAAAAGCATTTCTTTGATTACTTTCTAGGAGTGAAAATATTAGTAAAATCTTTCACAATCCTACCTAAAAGTGTATTCCAGGCTTTAATAGTAATTAAATTGCTCCTATTGAAACTATTGTGGCATATAGTATTATTTTGTTTTACCATTTCCAACAAAAATTCAACTTAGCCTTTACTAGGCAGGGTTAAATATTTTGATAAATACGGTAGATAAAAATATTGTCTTCAGCAAGCTGCCTACTTAACTAGGAGTTAGAGTTACTATTGAATTGAATTTAACTGTTTGCAATTGTAGTGTTTCTATTTTCTATTACCGTAATCCTAAGTTACCAACCTAACATATACTTACGTAAGCGAGGAAATATGCGTCACTGCACACAACTAAGTGTTTATTGTTATGTAGTTTTCAAATGGCAAAGAGGAGAAAGGAAGAAAGATAAAGAGAATGTCTGCACTACCAACTACCATGCCATGACATGGCTTTATTACCTTATGTAAGATCTAAGGAAAGCAATGGAAATCTAATTTGTGATTCAATTAGATACACAGTAAATTTCAAGGGTTTTATATCTCTTTCCTTGCTTGCAGAAGAGAACAGATGTAGCTATAGTGCTAATAAGTATTTAGATAGACAGACAAGATCACGGGAATGGGAGAGTGAAGGAAAGGTTAACCTGTATTTATATCTGATGCTGTAGACAGTGTAGGCACACTGCAGATGTGTCCAGTAATAAAGTCGAAAGAAGAAATATAAGATAAATAAGCAAAGTAAATCTCTTGATATTGTAATTCCTATTATTAGGAAAGTCACTAAGTAGGCGACTAAGGAATCGTAAATGGGAAAAGGTAAAGAGGAAACAGTACAGAACTACGGAGGTAACTTGTTTGTGAGTGAGTGAATGGAGAACAGACAGTCTGACAGACAACGAGTACAATTTACTGACTTTACACTGCAAAGCTCTCTCAATCCGCCCTTGCAATTCTGTCCTCCTTTTAAAATACACAATTGTTAGAGTTGGAACTATCTCTCTCTAACTTACTTATCCTTCGTTAATTCAGCACTACTGTACATAGTAGCTATCTAAATAGATGAAATAAAGGTACCTAAGGAATGTCTTGAATTTTTTATTTCCTTGTAGTGCAGTCAGTAAATAATTAATTCCAATTCTTGACAAAACAAGGCTAACGTTATAATAACCAATACATTATCTAAATACCAAAGTAGCACTAAGGTCCCCTGATATTACAGCACAACGAAAGTTACGGCCTGTATCCCTTATAGACATATGTCACAAAACAATGAAAGAAACACACAATTTTGACGCTTAATCACACAAATATCACAATAATAAATAAATTAATAAAATTGCTTATAGATAGAATTTTCGAATTTCTGAAGTTAAAAGGCATTACATTTGTAAGGATTCTGATTTAGAAACATTTTTCGATGAAGTACACACAAATTAAACTAAATTCGAAATTTTTTAACATGTAAAATAATTGTATTACATTATATAATTAATTCATTAATCAGTAACAGTGCAGTATGTACTGTAACTAATTTCAAAGGTCTGGAGTTATTGAGACAATAAAGTAACTAGGCATTAATTACTGTGGGGTATAGTTCTAGTGAACATTAGATTACATACTATTCTCTTATTTGCCTATGTAATTAAAAGTAGACTAAAATATCCCCGTTAATACATTTAAGTTCCTCCTACCTTGCCTTGTCATTAGTTACGTAACTCTAATAGCATACAATACGCATGAATGCACAGAAAAAGTCAATAGCTGATGTTGATATCATCTGCAAACTTTGTCATTAGTTTGATAGACTAATGCATTTATAGAATGGCTCCAGGAGAAGTTGTTTTGTGTTATTCGGATATTTTCGGATTTCTTTGCTTTGCTGTCTTAATGAAATTAAAGGGTGAATAGAAAGGAGCAATTAGAAATCGGGTACAATAGAGTTAGCTACCTACTTATATTTAGTTCAGACTTCAACTGGAAAACAGTTGGCAGACATTTCTTTTGTCTGATGGAACTTATTGTATTACTGTTCCCCTTGTCTTTATTTACTTATCTCTCTGTCACTCTCTTTTTATGCTTTAGGTCTTTAGTGCAATATATTTCGCTATTGTATATTGTATTGCCAATTGCGAAAATTGCAATGGCTAGACCAGCGGTGCGGTGCATTCTATTTTCTTGTAACTTTCCGCTGGCAGAATTTGTTTACTTTGTTGACTTGGACTTGGACAACATTTTCTGCACAGAAGACATACGTACATGTTAGCATATAATGCAAGGCTGTTTGTACTAAGTATTTTATTGTAAATGCATTTTGTGGTTGCAAAACTGTTTACAAAAGCAGCGGACGTGCTTCCGTACGAGGAATTCTGAGTCACTTTCTCTATGTTTGTGCATTCGTCCACTGTGTACATCTTAGAATAAAGTAAAGCGAAGAAAACGGCACAAAAGGGGAGCTGAGGGCTAAATGCATATAATATAATATGTATATGTATGTACCTGTATATTGTATGTAGTGCATAAATTCCTAAGTACAAGTGCAAACCAACAACAAGAACTGTTGGGATGCGGATGACGAAGAGTAGGAAAGGAAAAAAGTAAACAAAGGGAAGACAAAGAAAACAAACAGGGACAATATTCTACGGAGTCCAAGTCCAAGACTTTTCGTGAGGTGATGTGATATGACTTTTGCAAAATATTTCTGCTTATTTTGCTACTGCTCGTATACAGTAAGGTTCAGAAACATGGAAGCATTATAGAAATACATGGAGAAAGTTCAAAAATTTTTATTGGATATTTTTTCGTTTTAGATAATTTGGAATCGATTGAGAGGGTGTTATTATTTTTTTGGTGGGTAGGGTCCTCGGAAAGAGGGGGGGGGTGGATCCCACCCCCCACAAAAAAATAACACCCTCTCAATCGACTACAAATTTTATGAAACGAAAAAATATGCAATAAAAAATTTTGAACTTTCTCCATGTATTTCTATAATGCTTCCATATTTCTGAACCTTACTGTATAGTACAACGGTAACAGGTCATAAGACCGAATGTAAAAAGACCGAATGCAAAAACACCTACGCAATAAGACCTACTAGCAAAAAGACCTACTGA
>JAQFYC010005954.1:0-13165 GCA_034694165.1 Tomocerus mixtus | reverse complement strand
AAACGAAAAGTACATCAACGGTAGAGTGAAATCACATTGATGAGTATAAAACTCCTTGTGATAACGATATTGAAAAGGAAATTAAAGTGACAGCAAAATGAAAAGCAAAGCAAAAGTCTATAATGGGTCTAATTCCTTCGCTAGTAATTAATTAAACTCTATATTACATCTCATCATGCATGTATAATACATACGTACTTGTGTGCATACATTATAAGAACAAGGCTGTGTTTTCTCCGTTTCTCATTTAGTCAGCAAATTGAATTCTTCTGTCTGTATAAATATTCCCAATAGTTGAGAATGTGTCTACAATTCCTAGTTTAAAAATGGGGTAAACTAGCTATAGTTATTATTGGTAAGTCAATTATTATGATAGCAAAACTTTATGATTACCGAAGCTCTAAATAGTGAATTTCCTGTTTAGGTACTTCTTCAGATGGTGAACTCATAAAATATATGAATAGTCTTTCGAAAAACTACTAGTGATTAAAACATGTTAATGAGTAAACGTAACCTGATGTAGCAATTACTACAGAAATAATTTCTAATAGAACAATTTTCTGAAAGCGCTCACTACTACATAAAATCGTTACACTATTATATCAATGATATTTCATAACGGATAGGAGGATAGGGTAGCAGGATAGGGATCAGAAAAGAAAATTTCAGATTTTTTCACAGCCTTCGAATGTAATAGACATGCTGTAACTGTGAGGAGGAGCCCTAATGTATATTTTTCGTATTCAAAGCCAATAATAATGATCCATCTTTTGCAGGCTAATAATACCAAATGATAATATAATGGATGGGCGAGAGAGACGTAAAGAAGAGTTTGGCTTACCGGATGCTCACACCTACATTTAAGAAGCCAAAACCAAGAAGTAGTAGTAAAGGCAAAGGCAAAACGTAATTATTGTGTATATTATTACACATAACCATTAGATACATTCATTTTGCTTCCTCTCAGTCAAAGATAGTGTCTACATCCTACGTGGCATGAATTAGGGAGAGTAATAGCTTGACTTTGACTTGAGCAGGTAAGATAAATACCTACACTTACACTACAATACAAATAACCATTGTATAAAATATTGTGATGGTGATGCAAGGTAGGTCATAGGGTATTAGTATTGAATTAGGAGTATTTTGTCAGTAAGTGCATATGTCTACGTGTGTAATAATGGAGAATAAAGAAACGGATGTGCATTATGTTATGCTATGCGGTTACGGTGACTTTGACTCTCATTCTTCGAAGGTGTAGTAAGTATATACTCTACAGCCTGCACTGCTACTTATGTGTGCATTATGCTTAAGGAAACTGCAATTGTATACAAATTTATGTTATCTGCGGAGAATAGCTTACGTTACGTAGCGGTTACGCTTAAAGTGCTTAAGTCAGCATTGTATGTACATATAGTACAGATAGAACGCTATAAGCAGTATAAGTATGTAAAGGTGTGAGGAATAGTATCTTGCAGGAAAAGCGATAAAGAAAAAGTGTCGACTGTTCCGAAAGCCTATTCCAGATGACAAAAGGATCAATAGCGAGCCCCCAACCACGAATCAAATCAGGCATGGCATGAAATCCCAGGCAGCAGAGTTATACTCACCGAACAGAATAGTGGCAGTAAAATAAGGAAAATAACCTGATGTGCTTGGATGCGAGTCTGAGTCAGATATTGACAATGATTTCTCCCTTAATCCTCTACTCTGCTCTCCGCACACAGGATGCTCTTCTACTTACTCAATTCTTATACCGACAAAAGCACTGAAAATGATTTGTCAAGAAAATAGATTGAATGAACTGAGTTAGCGTTAGCGATCCCTTATTTACCCATGTTACTTAGGTATATTAGCTAAAGCTCAGCTAAACTACATTGCATTATATATAATATTACTATCAATCCAGGCGGAAAGATATCCAATCTAGTCCAGATTACCTCCATTGGCCAGTGTAAGGGAAGACGATTTCTTATCAAAGGGGAGATTCTTTAGAGAATACTAAGCTGGGTCGGGTCAGGTAAGGTGTGTTTGGGATATTTATGAAAATGTACTAAGCATTCAAAAAATTGCAACAACAACACTGTGGATTGATAGTGTCTACCTACTTTAGTTAAAACCTCAAAAGTTAGTAAAAGTCTTCAAATACATCGCTTTATGTGGCATTAAAAATCACTGCGTTGTAATTATAACATGTATTAGGCTTTGCATAAATAAATTTAAACTTATCTTGCAGAAACCGATCCATACAAGAAGTTCACATCAACATTGACCCATAAAATACAATTGGCTGTTGTGTAAATAGTCTGCACAACAATATTAATACATCTAAATATAAAGCTGTAATACGATAATACTAGGTTCATTACCTGTTATAAGTAAAATTATAATTAAGTAAATGATGGGCGGATGGACCTACACATGTAAAAGTTATTAGACAATTATTTGAATATGTATAATATCGAATATCCCTATTTGTTAACAAAGGTGAATAAGCATAGATGATAGTATATGTGGCTATGCTATTAACTTACGTAAAATCATTAGGTGTAAGAGCTTTGTTATATTCTCCAATTGTAGTGAAACCTTTCGTAATGCAGGAAAATAAGGAATTGATTGATTACGATTGACTTAACATACAATTGACTTTTAGCCAATGACTACTGGAAGCTTTAACAAATCACATTACTGATATAACTATACTTTGTAGTATAATACACTTTCTTTATCTTTAACCTTGACAATTTAGTAGCGCGTGGTAGAAGTAACAACAATGCATACCTAGGTATTACAAATATTTACCGAAAGCTTATATATAATGTTTGTAATAGGTATTCCAATCTAAACTGATTGAATTACATTCAGTCATATCTAGTGTAGGTGTAGATTTAGACCAGGTACTCTCTGAAGTTAACCTTGTATCTTTTCTGTACTAGTATACTCAATTATTTAGTTCAAAAGTAGAAATATAACGCTTCAGTAAACTTTCATTCACACAGAAATACAAATTAGGTTTATAGCTACATAAGATGATGCATTGGACCTCCCGTGCCTCCTCAGTGAGTATAATTATCATGCTCTGTAGATGTACTGTCCCGTTTGACATAACAAAGTGAGATTTTGCCGCAATAGAGCTCAAGAGAATGACCATAAGTAACCAATTACATTTTGGATTGCAGAAAAACGGAGGTAGTAAACTGTCAGAGCATGACGTTTGTATCGGGAGTATAATACCCTAAGAAAGTACAATACTATTCTATGGAGAGAATAAGATAGCAAAGCAAACCAAAGCAGAGCAAGTCTAGTCTGCACTACCGAGGAGAAGAAATAGACAAACAATTTCCCTCAACTCAACATCTGTAGGATGCAATGAAGTGTACACGCTATTGACAAATTGAAGCCAATAACTTTGTTCTGCGTTATAGGAATTTCTGTATCATTTGTCATTGTTGTTGTGGTAAGTAATTGTTTGTCTGTCTTCCTTCCAACTCCTACTGCTTGGCATGGTATGGCATGGCGTGCTCGCAAGTAATATATATACAATAAATGAAAAAGATCTCAAGTGAAGAAGAAATATATTAATATAGATCATATCGTAACAGGATATTTATATAGACAGAAAGACAGATATCAATATTAGAGATATTTTGTGGAAAATTTGAGTTACGGAGGAAGTTAGAGCGAGAGGCACACTGTGACTGCGTAAAGTATGTATTTACCTTTACAAAATGGTTGTAAAGTTGAATGAGGAGACCCATTCAACTTAGAAATTGTAAAAAACGTCAAGTAAAGCTGTAAGTTGTTCTGTTCTTGAAATGTAAGGAACACAAGCCAAGTGAGACCAGGCCAGGCCAAGCCAAGCCAGGTGCAGAATGAAAGTCATGTCATGAGGGAGTCAGCCAAGCCGGGCCAGCTAGAGCAGGATTGGTTACAAAGGGTATGGATGACATTTATGTGAATATAAGCAATAATGTAATGTAGTGTAAGTAGGCAGGTCAAAGCAGTCAGAAGAGACACAAGACAAGTCAACTCTCTCATTTCACAATCATCTCTCAGAACAGATCCGAGTACACTTATTATATTATATTATAGTTGTTTAGTTTATAGCTTAACACTAAAACCTTGCTAAGAAGATGCTTTATGTACATAATAAGGTAGACAAGACACTAGAAAGACATGCAGGTATGCAAAGTAAAATATATCTGTCCATGGGTACCTAATATAATTTTATACTTCATTGCTCGTTAGTAATGTTAAGTAGATAGCCATTGCAGGATGTATATTATTCTCATGATGATCTTCTCGTATCGTTTTTATCATCAAAACAAGAGGGGGCAGTTCCTATTCCTACCTGACAATTTCTATCTATTAGCTACTGGGTACTACATAGACAACGACAATCTATACCTCAACCACGACAGTGTATCTCCTTCTGTACAGTCGCAGTCGTCCAGTAAATCAACTTTTCATTCCGCAGTATATTTATGAGTTTCTTTGGCAGCATTAGTATTTAATAAAACTGAAAATTAATAAACCATAGCTAACTATTAAATAGGTTTTGTTGTACTTAAGGTAATTATTCTGAATTATATTATTTGTATAAAGTATTTCACCTTTAATTTGAATTTGCATTAACGAAAGTCAAAGTTTTGATAGTTGAGATATAGGATTTAGTATACAAATAAGTTAATTAAAAATTGGCAAAGAAATTAATTACTCGCATATATTAAGAATCATTAGTCCCATTACTTTAGTATAGAAAAAAATGCCGGGTAGGAACTTTATTAGTTATTCGTTTTTTGAGATTGTACTACGCTACTTTTCATTATAGCTTATAACAAGTTATACAGACGACAGACTGTGACATTTGGACAAAAAAAAATTAGACTTTTCTAATGTTACTGGCTTATCTCGGACTATAATCCCATTTCCTTCACCCTTGGCCAACTCTACATCACACAGTGACATTCACAGTTAATATCTTATACATAAATGTACTAGAATGCACTGGTCCTGCATACATACTAGTTCAGTCAGTAAACTAGGATAATATTACAAAAGTCCAGTTTTCTGATTGCCTTGCATTGCCCTGTGTTGTTATTTTGTATCTCTGTGTCCTGTCCTGTCTCTGTCCGTCCATCATTCATTCCTATGTATTACACTGCATTATGATAATTATATTAATATTATTTACTAGCAACAAAGCATTGAACATGGAACACAAACTCTGAATGCCTTTTTCTGCTTCTTATGACCGTTTAGTACATAGTAAACTCTATAGTAAAGCTAGTTTATTAAAGAAAATTGTTAGTAGATACTATTTGTTAGCTTGCTAAACGGTATAACATTTAGTTTAAGTGTCTAGAGTGACCAAAAGAAAACATAAATAAAACGACGAGTCGTCTATAAACACATAACATTTGTTGTTGTTGTTCAACAATGAAACAACTTTATGCTGTAGGAGCTACCGCTTTTTTGTCTTCCTAATTCCATAGACTTTTGCTACTGTACATTTCTTTATAGACGTATCCTATACTAAGTAAACTTTTTTTGTCACATTTACTTGACCAACCTCTTCTGGTCTGACAAAGATGATATTATTTAGGTCATTTAAGTGTACAGATGGGGAACTTTGTATTCAGGTAAGTCATCATTGTCTACCATAAAGTTAAAATATAGCGTTAAGGGATCCTTCCCTTATTAGTTATTAGTTGTTCGCATTAATTCTTGCCATAATCTATAACTTTATACTTAAAACGCTTTATTTATGTACTGCATTTTGCATTATGCTTTATGCTGAGTGCAATTCTATCTATGTAGTTATTTCTAAACGAATTTTTTTTATTTCAAGATGAAAATATTTTAATTGGAGCTATGTGCTTATTTATTTATTATCTGTATTCAATAATCGCAATCGTATTCGTCTTGATCCCTTTTTGTGAAATTTCAGATTGACGGTTCTGTAGTGACAACTGTGACAACTATGATGTCTACGAAACCATGCCCTAAATTTTTGTTTTTCTGAGCACTACTATTGTTACATGCACACATAAATACCTGTAAGGCAAAAAGTAAATAATGCAATATGATCAGCCAGAGATATTAAAAATTCCTTCCTATAAATATGTATGAACTATAAACAGTGAAGATAAACACTATTACGTAACGGAGATGAACAGTCCCTCTACTTTAGCTATAGGTAGTAATTTTAATATACGATATAAGAAAGTAAAGAAATAATTATTAAGGCGAGCCTTTTGATTTAAAAACTTGTATTTCCACAGACATCGATTAGGTAGAAGTCTTTTCATCGGATCATAAACTCTTAATTGGAGTTGGAGGTAATAGTATTCCCAATAGGCCCTTTCAACCGTTAGATGTTAGATACAAGACTATTACCATCTTATTACGTTAGTTCAGTTATTACAAAGCAGATAAAATACATAGGCACCCTTGTAAATTGGTTAACTCAATGAAACTTGTATACTATCTGTGCATAGTATTACTACACACGCCTACATATCTACTAGTCTTGCTATGCTTGGTTTGATACAAGATCCAAGATCCAATCGACAATTTACCTTTACATGATGAATATCAATGAACTGCTGAAGAATTCTGTAATTAAATTAAGTAAATTGATACATGTGCAACTTGTAGTTTGTACTTTGCACATAGTACACATATCTACTGTTATTGTTATTGTTATTGTTATTATACATGTACAACATGATACTAAATACTAAATACACTGGAATGTTAATAGAACATTGGGCTATTATGTGTTCTTTGGGTAAACCAACATTATTTCAACCTGTAAACTAATTGGGTTCCTTCAATTAATTGCTACTACAAGTATTTACATGCAAAAGCATAAAAATTAATGATCCCAATTCAAAGTCATAGATATTACCAATTGCTAATCAAACATTACTGTATTTTCATTTGCGAAATATGTTCATAGAACGAAAGAATCTCATTATTTCCTAAAATAACTGATATTAATGCAGTAAAAACGTGTTTGTCCAAAACTGTACAAATACTCGAAAAGCATTTATGTAAATATTAATGTTATATGTTAATGCACATAAGTATATTAAAAAATTTAGTAAGTGAAATTAATTTGTAAAAGTACACTTGTTTAGTAAGTAGGTACTAGGTAAATTACTTAAAAGTTAAGAACAACTACTAAAATTAGTAGCGTTTTACAATACTGCGGAGAACTGAAAGAGTCAGAAAGTTAAAGGGTTGAAATTGAGCCTAGAGGAATACGCAGATTGGGAACAATGCTTTCATCGATAATGTAAGATAAACTCAATTTATTAGTATTGCAGACTTTGTAAGCAAACTACCATTAACCACAAGAATATTTGCATAGATAGTCTGTTGCTTCTGTGTTATAGTACCATGTATCATATATATTGATATCTTAATTATACAAAAAATGTTTTGACTATATTAGAGATAGTTTGTGTATCAGTCACTGTTAAATATACACTTTCTCAGTTCTTTGCTTTAGGCACTTATTGGTATTACTCGTAGGAATATGAAGATGTAAAGTTTAATAGGAACAAACTTTTGGTTACTAATACTAATACTAATATCAGAGTAGAATAGCCATTAGCAAACTATTTTTCTCTACTACTGCAATGTAGGTAGTTTATTTTCCCTTCGTACATATTAGCCAATTATTGAATAGCGATAGTGAACTAAGGATTTCCGCACTGATCAAATTGGTAAACATGATGAAAATGATGATTGGGCTTCTGCCATTAACACGTAAACACATTAGTACACAGGGTTACACAGCTAAAACGCAAAATGGCAGGTTTAAAATTGTTAAACTTGATGAAGAACCGGTTATTTTGCGAGATTATCACTAATAACATTAATAAATCGGTGATTTGAAATGGAAGCCTTGAGGAAGCAAAAACAAAGCAACCATCCCATTTTCTTTTGAGTGAAAAGAGACTATCATTATTACGGGTTTAGATTTTCTACAAGGATTTATTATACTCTGTTCTAACTAAGACCTCTGTTCTTATCCCTATACTATTATTATTTCTTTTAATTACCTCATCTTTTCTTTGGATTCTTTCTTCCTCTTTGTCAGTAATTTTTCCTTTTTCAGTCTTTACATACATTCTTGTATTAATTATGGCCGCATTTTTGTCTGATGTTTTTGCTGAGCTAAAGTGAATGAATTTTTAAGTATACATGCCCACCCATTTTGCTTTATTTTATCAAGTATCGAATATTTTGTAAAAAGTAATGCAGACTAATTAATGTTCATTTATGGGGTGGAATTTGCAAACCGAATTTTGTCAACAAATTCAGATGTTTGCAATTGGGACAGTGTTCTGCAGAAATTTTCGATACTGGATTCCACAGCAAGCTAATTTTTGTATCAAAATCAGTCTGGATAGTCTGGAACATCTATTGAAAGCATGATTCTTTTTACGTTGTCAACTAATCACATAACTTCGCTTAGATTATAATTTCCTCTAAGGTATGTATAGACGCCATGATATCATAGTCAGAGACAATTCAACGTTCAAAAAGTAAAAAAAAATGCTTAAAGAAAAGAAAGGTGTTTCCAAAAATGGTGAAAATACAGTAAAACGTGAGTGTCCATACTGATTAGACTGAGTGCATTGGATTGCACGCACATTCACATGATTCCATTTCCATGCATCGTATATCGACTCCTGTATTTTATTTCTTGTTAATTCAGTTTGATTTATACTTTTTGATGATACTGTTAGCTGTCAAGTGAGGTAGTCCAATTCTTGTCTCGCAGGTAAGTAAGTGATAGGAAGGTCATGTATGCTAAAGGGTGGATCGGCCAATTACATTACTAAGCGTGGGATTCATTGCTAGTTGACATGCCGAATCGAATCTCCCCAACTCATTTCCAGACTTATCAATCCATCGCCAGCCAAGCCAAGACACTGTCACCGTCTAGAGTCTCCAAACTCCAAAGTGAACGAAATAATTACCACAGAGATGAAGTCAATTCTTTAGTTAAATAAAATGTATCCTTCCCTAGTGAACCTTCCTTGAGATATGATACCTTAACTTAGGATACAATACATTTCCCTCATTGTCTCACGAGGAGAAGAGACAAGACACGAAAGATTTCTTGTAATGTAAACACTAAGGATTCAAAGGCACTTATCTCGTTAAAATTTGAGGCTATCTATTACCTCTCCCTCTGTCTCTCTTTCTGTGTAAAGCTAGAGCATGCTACCAAAGAAGGGACTCCTAAACAAGAAACTGGAAAAAGACTTCTGTTCACTTATCAAAGAACTGAAAAGTTGGATTTACTTTGGATATTAGACTCGATCCAACTTGTACCCATAAATCTACATTAGTGAGCTTTGAACAAGAGAAAGTTTGACTTAACTAGACAACATCGAGACTATGTCATTTTTTTAAGGTATCGACTACCGTATGTGTCCTAGGTATCTTGAACCATAATATGCCTAAGGATTTTTCCCATCTGGTTCTCTATTTCTGTGATATTGATTTTATTTTCAATTTTTGCAAGCTTTTGAATGTAAGTAAGTACTATGTGCCTACGGCATATGCACTATAGCAATTTATAGTGTAGGAAATAAGGAACACCCTTTAGACCTAACCAGCGCCACGAACAATTACATATGTATATGCGGCCATAACCATGTATAAAAAGATACACATACATAAACATTACATAAAATTGCTTCGACATCTTGTTTAACAAAGAGTGAGCGCAATGTAAGGCAAAGGTGCCCAAAATCTTAATACGAACTGACTTTCCTATTAACGACGCTTATGCATTATGCATGCATTGAATTTTTATGAATCGTCCACTTACTCTTGTCCTGTCTATTTCTGGATCGGTTAGTTTGACAGACAAGACAGATCGACTCAACTTCAACATGCATTCAACGCAACAGAAGTTATTTACTAGGAATATCCGGTTCTACTAAAAATTTATGCCCATGTATTTACTATTTATACATACATTACTTTCATACAAACGTACTAGTAGCAATGAATGGTACCATTAAAAATGTAAAGCAATGAACACATGCATCTAGAATATTTTATTGAGCTTTAATCTAAAGGTGACAAGGAAAGTAATGTTTATCTCCTATAACTTCATATAATAAAATGCTAATATACAGTTAATTGCATGTATTAAACTAATGAATGCTCAAATTGGAGCTTATAAATAGCTAGGTAGTTGAGATTAGCTTTTAAAACACTTGTGGATATAATTGTATAGCTAGAGAGCAGAAATAGTCCGTTAAAAAGCGAGTCTATATTTATACACGATTCAAATGTAAATACCAAATGTTACACACTTGCAAATGCTTCTCTACACATACTTGTTTCTGGAGTAGATGCACTCAACTCGACTTGACTCTTTCTAAAGTTGTTGCTGCATTCAGCAGACAGGCACACATTTGCATAATAATGATGAGTGTGTATCAGAATTCAATTTATTTTGTATTTAAGCTTGCACAGACTAAGTGTAATAGGTAGCCGTGCCGTCCGAGTCTAAAATATGTACATACACACAAATACAATAAGTAAACCAATGAGTTAGCCCTTTAGCATAATTTTTAAGTTTCTTAAGCCCAACGGCAGTATCAACTATCAACTATCAAATGGACTGGATTCAATGAGCATGCTACAACATTAGAGTGGAGTAGAATGGAATGGAAACCATGGACGAACTGAGCAGCATTTTGTACAGTCAGCAGGTGTTATTTTAAAATTTAAGACATTAGCATGCAAAAGGTGTTTGAAGAATTGAGGTTGGTTTTATCTCTATAATATAGAAACATTATGTAGCAGTATGAGTTCACTTATGCATCTGTAGCTAATGGAAGTCTCAAGCTTTACAATACCAGTTGCTCTCTCTAGTAAGGGTTAACTTAATTCAACTCGCATGGCGTGGTGTAGCTAACTGGGTTCATTCCTTCATCGAATTGTATTGTGAGCAAGCCAAGGTAACAATGCTTACTTAAATTAGAATGAAAATGGACGAAGGACATACGAGGATCATTAGAAAGGAAATAATCAAATCAAAAGATACAAGTAACACTGAAACTACAGGACAGACTGGAATTTAGGTGGCTTGGCAGTTAGAGGAAATACATACTAGCAAAATAACCAAATATTTTCGCACATTTGTAAATTCTTGTTGCTAGAAAAGTAATGAGCCCTATTACATTTAGTACTAATAGTTACGCAAAGCTATTTATATGGGTTAAGTAATTTAATTCGTTTTTAATAATTTTAGGCACCAGTCTTGTCGCGTTCCGGATTTATATAAGTTCCTACATGGCACATTTTAACTATTTATGAGCAATTATACAGATAAAATGTTTTTTGTTGTATCCTTTGCTGCTTAGATGGTTACAGAATTTACAACATAAGGAAAATTACGCAACCTATTTTATTTATTTACAGCTTGTGTCAACTTTGAAACCTACATCTTAACTGACATTTATTACTAGAATTAATAATCATAAGTAGATTGAATGACTGGCTATGAAGCAGCAGATACAGAAGTTTTTTAGTATTCCTTAATTTAATTTTTAATGTAAGTAAATAGTATTTCTTTCACGCATAAGGTTAAGCTTAGAATTATACTGTCTAGGTATGTGTAGTACAAGTTTGTTAATAGAAGTGTGGGTTAGCTCGCCTACATTACATGAACAATGAAGATAACATTATGCATGTACTGGACACGACTGACATCATAAAGGTTACCAACTCATTTCCCTTTCGAAAAACAAAATGATTATAATTCAATATGCACGAAACATTAAACAAAAGTGAGTTAAAATTGAGATAGAAGGAATTTGCTACGGTAGATTACTAAGGGAGATACTATTAAGTAAATTTTAAGTAAGCTATGAAGTAACTACGGCATGGTATGTTTATGTAAAGGCATAGGAAGCTAAGATTATTATTATGCATCTGCAATGTAAAATTGTAAATGTAACCAAAAGTATGAAGGTGACGGTAAAAAGCTTAATGCATAAGCGTGAGATGACAAACGAAATTTTTCTCTCCTCGTCTGTTTGTCGTTCTCAACTAAACACTAAGATTTTTTGTTAGACAAATGCCTTTGCCTGTTTTTGTCTCATTATTTTTTAACGAAAAACTTCTCTTACCTTCTTTGGGTGCATTTGCATACCTTCACTTATTTTTGGAGGCATAATGCATTCAGAGTCTGAGTCTGAAGTCAAAATTCTTCATAACACACTGACTGAACATTTGCCTTTTATACTTATTACTGTAATAGATAAGTATAAGTACATAATATTATTCAACTTACTTTATTGTTAGTTAATTTTATCTCAATTTTTGGCATGACTTACTATAGTAAGTTAGGGAAAATTGTGTACATTTTTGCTAAAGATAAATCTGCATATGAATATAGTTACAAAATGACTTATACGTGATTAAAGTACAAACATGCAATGTACACGTGTAGTAGTAAATATATGTGAATGCGAATTCCTACTTCATTTCTCTTGTGAGTTGTGAGTTGTGACGGCAAATGCTACATTGACATTTTTAAACGGACATACATACACATTTACACAATTTTCATAATATTCCATGAAGTATGAAGTGTTTTTGCGACAAGGAATACGTTTCGGTCGTGCAATACAGTGCATAGCAGTAGATTACAAATGCTAATCTTACATAAAACCTACTCATGCATGCATAGCTGTTAATGCAAATATTTTTTTACAAAAGCAATGCAGTTCATGGTGTTATCGTAAAATAACAGTTACATTTATTATATGTACAAGTAAAATACATAAAAAACATACCAAAAGGATGCAAATTACTTTACAATGATGTATGTGTGTAGAATTTCAAAGTAAACGTAGGTAAATCTGTAGATAACTTTGACAAATCATTAAAACGAATTCCCTGGCAAAATATGAACCATTAGGGTGTTAAGCTCATAGAAATGAATTTTATTACACGACAGGATTAAAATACTTGAGAACGTGTCCATTTCTTTTACAATACGTCAACTTAATTGGAAGGAATGCCTACAAACGCAAACTATAAAAGTTTAGCTTTAAAATCTTTGTCACACAATATTGCACTTAGGTAGACAAAGATAGATTAATAACATCCTTAA
>JAQFYC010005953.1:0-13169 GCA_034694165.1 Tomocerus mixtus | reverse complement strand
TACCATGTAATAAGGAGATCCAAAAAGTTGATTTTTTTCTAAGTCTACTTGGGGTACCTTTGTTAATACATCTATTAAGTACATAAAATTTTTGTCTGTACTTTGTGCTGTATAGCATTAATCAAACTAATTCCTACTAAAATTCATAAAACACGGAATATATTACGGTAAACCAAAATTAAATGGTTAGCACCAGTAGTATGACATTAATAAGTACCATTTTGCAAAATTATCAAATATTCAATATTATGCTGTTTCGGGTTCCCTCCTTGTTTGTACCATTTACCATACTAAAGGCATGAATGGCTAAATGTGATACTATAAATAATTTAATTTTAAAGTGTACTGGCACTCTATGGCCATAATTAATGTACTATTGACATACTAATTTTCAGTATTATGAAAAAGTCCTTTTAATCTAATGAAAGCAGAATTGGGACAAAACCTTTTCTGATTTCGAATATACTTAAGTTGTGTTTGATTTAAGTAAGTACCTACTTACCTATGACTATGACCTACCTATAATTAGATTAGTAGACTACATGTACTCCTGAGCATCACAGTAATGTACAGAATATTTCACAGTGTATCAGATTTCTCTTAAAGGCCGGGTTTAATAATGTTGCGAATTTAACACACACATTGCGCAGATTGGCCATATTAAGTTTAACTTGTTGTCTGCAGAAGACCTACCCTTAGTAATCGTAAGTATGTTGAATCATTTGGTAATATTGCCTGTTGATGATATCTAAATACGTAATTTAATTACTTAGCAAATAAAAATCTCTTTCGCTAATTTGCATATCCAGCCAGGTAATGAACTTCCTATGCCAATGCTAACGAACTTCCTGCGCAGCAAATTATTCCTAATACTTTTGTTTACAAATTAGGACTTGACATATACTACTTAAACCCATGCGAAACAGTGTAATATTGGAAAAGTGTCTACCATGAATTTTTCTGGTTCAGGTATGCTGCTGAGACACAACCTGCTTGAAAAGATTTCGAAAGATTTTGGAGAAATGAGACGCTAACTAATCTTGTTAGGTACACCTTCTATCTTTCACTGCATAATTGATGGGACAGGAGTGTAGAGGTAGTAGATAAGGAAAACGTCGAAATTCTGAGCATGAGTCAGTGGGAAATGAAAGATGGGATTTAAAAAAGGAAAGGTATATTCGTTTCTTATTTAATATGACGTAAGGACGAAGATCGGCAGTCAGGCACCCCATCTCAAGTAAAGTAAAAAATAAAATAGAATTATAGTATGAAGGAAAATCTATTTAGGCTTCTATGGTGTAGGACGGGAAGGTATCTATAATATTTCTGTGAATTTCAGCTTCACTCTCCATGAAGAAAGTGTAAGGTGAAATACTCGCTTGATGTGAAATGATATAGGAGAACTTAACCCATAAGATCACAAGGTGTATTGTACTCTAGATATGAAAGATAAAACTGACTTGACTGGCAACGACGAGACAATTCATAGATAGATCTAGGTATGTTATGTAGGTACCTAGTTCTACTAACTTCTATATAAAATATATTTATGCAAGTGTGTTCTGTTTCTATATATAGTTCAGTCAGCACAGTCAGCAGGTCGTGCAGGTACAAGGCAAAGTACTACAACAGTAATATATAGGTATATGTCTGTGAGAGATTTGTTTCTAGTAAGTAGGTAGGTAGGTACAGATAGTAGTCAGTATTATCAGATGTATTTTAAGGATGAGGAAGGGAAGTTTGATAGATATGTATGTGACCTCACCTGTGTGAGCTATTATGTGTAGAATATTGAAGAAGACAGTTGAGCTGAGTGAGTTGGGTCTCATCTCAACGTGTACACGGTTTGTTTTGAACTGCAAGCGAGCAGAAAGCTACTACTCGATTTCGACTAGGAGCAGCACGCCATAGTGTATTGTGCATTCAACATTCAACGTGGAAACATGCGTTGCCTCTGACTCTGACAAGGCATGGCAATGGTAGTGTAGCTGAGTTTCCTCAGCTAAAGGCTAGACCTAAACTCACTAAGAACTGGCTGAACTAAACTGAAATGAAAACTGAAGACGAGACGAGAGAGACTCACTCTCAGGCTCTCAGAGTTTCAGTTTCCCTTGTTTGGGGTAGCATTGCATTGCGGAGCTGTGATGTAGTGCACTGTAATACAGATAGTATTGTAGGGGAGTCGATTTGGCTCAACGGAGTTCTCTCTTTTAATACACAGTAATACAATGGGAAAGATAGATCAATTTTTTAGGCCGACTCTCATATGACCATTACCATTATTACCATCATCCTCTACTGATATAAAAGAAGGGATCTGCTTTCATCCAGTGTTAGCTTTGCTCCTCGAGTATTACAGATATAAATAGTTGCAGAAGCTCTCCTGGCCTGGCCTGGTCTGGTATTGCTATGGTTAGCTATTCCAGAGTGTACCTAGTACCTACTTGAATATGTACCGGATACTTTTTCTCTCACTTTTTTTATACACAACTCATTCGCCAAGGGGGATAACCACGTTGTGTTTTTCTAACATAGTTACGTAAAAAAGGTATTACAATGTGGGCCTTCATTTCAGTAATGATCCTTCCCTTGATTCAAAAAAATATACTAACCATTATCACATACATAATAAGGACGACGAACCTATAATCCACCTTAGCTTTGGTGCCTTACCTACCTAATGTCTTTTGTGGAGAGCATGGACTTACAGAAACATACACAGAACAACATTACTAAATGCTCCGATAGTATATATCTGCTCATATATTGTATTTCCTACCGTTAGTCATGAGTTTATAGTCTACCAGCCAACCAAGCAGTTGTTTTTCACCAGTAAAGGGAGAATTAGACGAGAGAGCATCCAAACAGAGGATTATATTGTGTATATATGCATAATCTGTAGGTAGATTTTGGTAGGTAAAATAATAATACTAAAAACTACAGGCTAGGCTGCTTAGGTTGGTACATAGAATAAGGTCTTTAAGCTATCATAGATATAATCTCTGAGGTTGGTACACACATAATAGTGTACAAAGCTAAAGCAAAGCATAATGTAGGTAGGTGTATAGAAACTTTTGCAATATATTTACTATTACTCTACTACATATGTCTAGTCTAATCACAAGTTAGGTACATATGCAATACTATAAACCCAGGTACAGCAAGTACTGACTGACACAGTAGGACAGACTTTATTCACAAAAGTTATTCAACACTAACTACATATGTGCTATGTATCTGATGTACAATTGTGTATTTGTAGATGTATTGATAGAAGGGGCTATTACTTACTTAAGGTATACATTACGCTTTAGAGACCTGCCAGGCCAGCGACAGTAAAAAGTAAAGAGAGACTAAAGACTTAGTTACGCAAACATATACATGCCACCTTTACTCATGAATTTCTTGTCCACCACTGCTAAAGTTTGTTCACATTACTTTCAGTTCGTTTATTTATCTCGATAATTTAATATGCATAGGAGCTATATGCACTACCTACTACCTACTTACATATTTGCAAATACTGCATAAGCATGGTATGCTGAATTTTATAAAATGAAGATTCTACTATTATGTCATTTCGTTGCCGATAAAATGCACCATAGGAATACACAGTCAGCAAAGCATGTAATAAGTATGTAATAAATAAGCTACTTAACTTATGTAACGTGAAATGTACAGCTTGCAAATATATAAACTGCATTACATATAAGTATGTACAATATACCTACTTATATGTGAGTACTACTACTGCTTATTGCTAATGTCATGTATGTACACTTATAACGTGTAGTAATACTTATCTCAATCGTAAAATTCTTGAAAATAAATGCAGCGAAGCAGAAAATAATGATATCGCTATCTCATGAACTGTAGATGACTGAACAAACAATTACTACTTACTTAACAAGTCAAGTTACACACAGATTATGATTATGGGTACCAAATAAATGCAAAGTCTATATTGACTGGAATGAGTTATTCATACGTTGTTAGTTGTTATATAACTTGTCAGTAATGGTAATACGGATTTAAATAAATAATAATACTATAAGCACCCAGCCAAACAAAGTGCTCATACACAATAAATATTATCCATGTTAATGTGTCATCCCCCCAATAAGCCAATTAGTCAAATTTTTTATCAGTTAATTGTTAACCATGTTATACTGAAAACGACAGAGTCGAATAGAAAGTTGATAGGATAATTACTAACCACGATAAGGTTATTAGTCAGGTCAGGTATCAGGTACCTCTTATATGTATCATTGCGCAAGGTAGTACAAATTATTGCAGCTGATACATAGCAATATGCAGCTAGTAGAAGCAGAATCATTGTAGATATGTAAGCTACGCATCATGTATTTCCATTTGCTTTTACATGAGCATACCCTACAATTTTGCAAGTGAAAATATATCAGTTGCGAATACGTATATGTTTGGGTAAAACCAAAGCAATCTTTAATCTGTTCTTTCTAAAGCACTGTTCATTGACAAATTCTATATTACTTTTAAGATTGTAGCATTTGCTGATATCTATGACATGACTATCAGCAACCATATATGTGCTCGTAACTGAACAAAATCTTTCGGACTTTATTACTAAATAAATGAAACTCTTCTATTAAATAGTTTATAGCAAATCTAAAGCACATCATTTGCTATCCCTTGCTATGTATTTTTTTCTGTGCCAATTGAACGTGTTGAGAGTGATGACTATATATTCGCCATACCCCCTTCATTTAGTTCATCTCATACCCGTCCCACAGGGTTCTGTTACGTGCACTTTATCTTGCCTTTACTTTACTTGCCTTCAATTTTACTATAAACTGAGTTTCCTGACCTGACAGCTTCTAGTGATTATGTATAAGTACTCCATTTTTCATTGAGCATATCTTAAAATGTTTACTCCGCTCTCTATCTATCTCATTTATGTAGCCAAAGTGTAACAGTTTACTATATAAAACTATATTATTTTTTTTAAAAAGGCCATGGGTGACACTTGTATAATTAATTTATTACTATTGTTTGGGATTTTTTTAAGCACTCCAGTTCGTGAATACTATGTACGAGTAATGATTTAGTCCTTATAGGTTAAATGCGTGTAAGCTCCATAAAACATGCCCCGGTAAACAAGGTGCATAATCGGTCATGGGGTAATGCTGTATTTATACTGCTAGTTTAGTTTGATCCCGGTTTATTTGTAGAGTTCATGCAAGACAGGATAATATATAATATATAGGTATGTATACTACATGTTAATCCCCAGGGGAATTAATTCGTAAGTTACGATATATTTATTCAAGTAGAGCGTAATCATGTGCATGTGCGTCCAATAGGCAACTAGATATCTTAAGTATTGTCTGTCATGCATTGTATTGTTTGCAGTCTAAATGATATCAATATATCGTGAATCTGTCGCATAGGTATTAGAAGTATCTAAAATGCATTCATCTTCCACATATCTGTAATATAATCGATTCTATAATAATTCCATCTTTGTACTACACACATCCTTTGTAGGTATCGGTTGTTTCATCTCTCTTGGAAAATGCCACTCACACACTCTCATATCACATTCAGACCTTTCAGATCAACGAAATAGTGAATCTATAGGGAGAGTGAGCGTATGAAAGTTAACGCATAAGTAACAAGTCATAGAAATGAAAGGCAAAGGCGCAGCAAGCTTTTCATTTCCATTCAAACTTCCTTTCTTCCTTTGTGAGAAGCACCTTTATCCTTGATATACTATGTGTTTGTACGAATTCACTTTTACAGTATATTACATATCTTATATTACTACCTAGATATTCTAGCTATATTATGTTACTCTATAATCAGCATACATTTGATTTAAGGTACAAGGTATAGGATACAAACACATGCCATTTTTATTTTGGTACATACTTTCTTTCGTCGCCTACGTTAACACACTTAGTAGAAAATCTGTCTGTTGATCGTGGTGAGTAACGTCTGTAAAAGAGTATTTCAAATGTGAATCGTCGAATCACTCGGAATGACAACACTGGTTTGGTACCTGCTCATTGCTTCAATGCTTGTTACCTAACTACTGGCAGGCACTGTTGCCTTGCGCTTGCATTAAAAAGGAGATGATTTTGCAGGAACTAATATCTCTAAGTAGATCTCTCCCAAATCTCTGGAGCAGAACTGGAAACTTCCAAAGTCATTTCTCCTAATGAAATGGTTGCATTAATCATCTTTTAATTATGCAGAAAGCGAAGTGTGCTGGGTAAAATTTTATTAGCATAGCATAAGAGTACAGTAGCATTCACAACTCAGCATCATTAAAATTTTGTGTAGAGTAGTTTCATACAGAGTAGTAATCTGGGAAAATATATTGCATTGGTGGTTTTCTTTTGTTGATTTAAACCTATTTTAGCATATTTAGTCTCTCTAGTGCGTTGTTGGTTTCAAGTTAAATTGGTATACTATAGGAGATTATAATTTTATTTCAAATACAATATTGCGCAATTAAAATTGATTTAGTATCTGTAGGTACTTGCACAAGCAAATAGTATGTTTATATTAGAAGAATTTGATGCTAAAATAGTATGTAAAGGGTCACAATTTCAAGTCTTTTAAGCTAACAATGAATGAGTACCTACATATGCATATGCATACGAAGATACTTGACAACACCTGTAAAGGTCGGGTCTTTATGGCATCTGATATTGAGATATTAGTAAATTCCTATTTCAATCAAACAAATTGTGTAAATCTCCCCTCTTCAATTTAAAGTTAGGATATGGATTACAAATACTGTTTTCTTTGTCAGGAAGGGATATTATGTATCGCTCTGCAAAGATATATTACTTCTTTAAGCCTTCTTTACCTTCCTTCTCTATTTCCCATTGTTTGGCTTCTTTACCCTGTTGGATATGAGTGTGAGATACTGCAACCTCCCCAACCCTTTAAATTCTCTGATGAAATATTATAGGTAACTATTAACTATCTATCCTACCTACTTAGGTTAGGCAAACGAATACAGTTCTGTGTAGATGTTTAAAATCGGTAATAAGGCATTACCGGTAATGCCTAGGCAATAACGGTATTTTCCTAAAATTGCAGTTTTTGAGTCAAAGTATTTATAATACAAATTTTTAATAAATACTCAATTTACCACTTCGATTAAGCAGTTAATGGGGAATCAGAAAAGTTTCACTTCTACCCTGTACTATGAAAAATGGCGATACTACAGTCCTTTAAAATTTAAAATTCGACTAGTTGTAAAATGACCATTTTTCATAGCAGAGGGTTGAGGTGACACTTTTCTGATTCCCCATTAACTTCTTAATCAAACTGGTGGATTCAATATTTATTAAAAATTTGTCGCACAAATGTTTTGACCCAAAAAACAGGATTTTTTGAAACATTACCAACATTATTATCTTGGTCCTTATTACCGATGAAACCGGTAACATTACGTGCGTATAAAATGTAATAATATCCGAATAGAACAGGAACTTCGAATACAGTTTTACCAGGACTTCCTGTCAACGATTAATGAAAATTTTATTGCACTTTTCACTAGTGGAAATGTCTTAGGAATTGCCAGTAAGAGAATAACTACTTAAATATTTAAAGGTGCGTTCTGTGTTTCCATTAAGATTTTAATTGGTATACAACATAGTAATATCGGTATTACTATATGGTTGGACACAGTATTCTGCATTGCATTGGACACAGTATTGGACACATTCTTTGCATTACAAATAGTTCTTAAATGAAGGTGCCTTCTTCATGGTCAAAGTCCAGTTTCATATAAAGATTCGTCAAACTACTTATATTAGAGTTATCTATACGAAATGTTGCCTTCAATTTTCTATGCGACCTTTCTTACTGTTAGGATAAGTTAGACACTTTGGATTTATTGTAAACATTTTTAGCATAACCTATACTCTGCCTGTAGACCCAAAAGTCATTAAAGCAGCCCAATCCCAAACTACAGAAACCAGACAAGCCGGGTAAGGCGAGATAGAAGATATCATCATTCCAATAAGAATTCATGTAGGTTTAGATACCTCTACCTGCCATTCGCAAACTGGTGATCCAAGCCAAGTTAAGCTAGCACTTAAACTTAAGAAGCACAAGAACACAGTATGAACTAATAATATATTCCAATCCAAGAGAGACCGGTCCACTTTGTTCATATTTTCTAATTTCTTTTAGTGGGTACCCTGTAATAATACACGTAATTATAAGAATGGGATTGGAATAACTTATACTTTGTATTACTATTATCTTAGTTATAGCCTGTCTGCCCATTCAGATTATAAGTGTTTGTATGTATGTACATGATTATTATACAAAACATTATTGATGTATATACACAAAGTGTTCGTGTTCGCGTACCCACAGAGATGAGATGACTATACATGTTTTACAGATATTTGCGCCCGTCTATTTTCTTATTACGACGAACAAACAACAAGAGAACATAACATGAGTGAAGGCACCTTGCCTTGACTTGCATTGCCGCAACAGTTTTGTTAATAGAGATGAAGGCAAGGTCATTTGTTCCCTTCCACTTCTTGACTTGTATGGACTGCCATCGGATTGGATTGACTTCAACAAGTATTGAGCATCACTTCTCCTAATCTCAAATAGGAAAGGACCCTATACACATTTACTTGTTTAATGAAGAGATGTTGTTGAACAATCCTTGTGGAACCCGAGGGGAAAGATTTTAAAGTTGGAAAATATTATTCTATCCCTTTCTGGTTAGTTTGTAGGTGTTTGTTAATCCACGTGTACGTGTATATATACTACTTATATAGATAACTTTAATTGAGAAGGCTATATGTAGAGATGAACTTAATCAAATTGTCTGAACATCATACTTAGTCTCAATTAACATTATACGCAAAAGTGTATTATGTTTTAATGGTACCCACTGACTATATAGCACCTACATAATTTGCAAGATAACCTACAATTACATTAAAACGTCGATTCAGAATAGCAACTCATAAATATGAGTGAAGTTGAGAATTCTAAATGCTTCCTTTATTTACTACGAACCATTAGAGACTAGTACCTTAACAGTACATAAGATGCATTTTTACTCATAATATTATAGTAGTGATAATCATAACATAATGATCGTACGTTTGTATTAGTATGTCTACAGAGTTTTGTGGAGTATTATGATCTACCGATGAGGGGAGGGAGTAAATTTGATGTAAAGATATCCTGTAGCTATGCACTAAAGACTACCTCGTCTGGGCTTTTATGTAAAACTGTTTGGCTAAAAGATGTACCAACACATTTGTAAAAGTATAACGTTTAATGCAAGCTATAAATATAAGTGTAATGTAAGTGTACAACTACATGTAGAACTACAAGGAGAAGAATTAACATGTTGCTTGCTCAAGTCTTGAGATAGTTATTTGCATTTAAAAGGAGAGAGTGAAGTGAAGAGTCGTGGATGAGAGATACTTTTGAGATTAAGATGGTGATGATGAAGTGGTAGTGTATTTGTATATATCATCAGTATATAGAAGATCGAAAGAAACATCCAGCATCTAACAAATACTACCAACGCAACGTTAAGTGAACACAGGTTACATATTATGATGATGCTGCTACAAATGCGTAAGTTGTGAGCTGTAAGTTGTTAGTGTAAAAGTATAGGTAGTGAGTAGATGGATGTTAGAATGGTGGTAGATTGTGTGGTGGTGGTAGTAAAATAAAGTAAGTAGAGTAGGGCTGAAGCTGATGTGATGTGAGTTTTGTAATAGTTGAGAGAGTCTCATTGTCAGTGGAAGCAAAAGCAATGCAATGGTATTGCTATAGTTTGTTGGCAGGCCAGGGCAAGGGAAGAGCAAGTGGAAGGATGATCGAAGTCAAGTTAGTCAAGTCACTCAGTAATGGAAATGGAAGAAGCCCGTGGAGAGAAGTGAAACCGAGAGAGAGGAGAAGCAAGAGCAAACGAGCTAAGCTGGAGATGGGTTGTTGTAGAGTTGTAGATCGAGCTTTAGCTTTAGTTTCCTTTGCTTTGCATCGCATCCTCGTTTTAACGCTACGCTACGAGAGAACGTAAATACATATTGTAAGAATGAGCGTTGTGTTGTATTTGTATTCGTACATAAGAACAGAACAGTATAAGAGAATATGCTGCGTATTCCAATCGAATCCATTCCACAGATGCAAGATGAGAATCTCATGCTCTCATCTTGCTGGAAGTATTATATCACAGTATCTTCCCTTTTCTTCTCTCTCCTACAGTATTCGACTTACTTTGCTTAGTACTACTACATACATGAGAATGAGAAGTTTATAATGTTTTACTGGAGTTGACTTGACTTTGACTTCAGTCGGTATTCTCATTCTCCCTTCACTCCAACTCCAACTTCACCGTCAGCCAAAAGCCACACCAAGTCTTGCCATGCCATGCCAGTACGTAAAATATGCTCTCTCGATGAATACATAGAGAAATGTGGACGTTAAGGCAACGGAAAAAGATCTTTACTTCTTTACTTTACTACTCGGTAAATTGTAAGTAGACGAGCTGTTGTGCATTTTCCTCCGATAAGTTGAGATGAAGAGGAAAGAGTGCGGCATAGAACATAGAGTTGGCTGGGAAAAGATATTCGAAAGAAGGGATGGAAGTTAGTTGTTACTCGAGTCGACTGCAAAGAAGAAATGTTTCCTGCAGCTCTACTCTACAAAGACCAGACCAGGCAGGGCAGTACCAGAGTATCAGAACATATACAAACGAAAAAAGTTACCTTCCTCTGTACGTACTAATGCGATGCGTACTAATGAAGAATGTGTGTGTACCTAGTACCTACACGCACATAAGATACAAAATACGTTATATACTTTTCTAGTTTGACTAGTTGTACATAGACTAGAGACAGACAACCGTAGATGTATGCTTAGTAGATATTAATGTACTTAGAATGCGTGGGGATTCATTCTGCTATGGGTATATGTAAAAGTTCTACCTTTACTTACTTCTACTTATTCTCCTAGTGCAGTAGTCCCAATCCCAACTCAGCTAACACAACGCAACAACGTCTCGAAATGCAACTCATTTCAAATACATATAGGAGATGTGAACTCACCAAAAACCAAACCAAGCCATCTCCCCTTCTTTTTGCCTCATCTATTCCTTTCTCCAGTGACTGATCCCATAGAATCCTCGCTGTTGCCTTGCCTTCCTTTGCTCTGTATGTACAATATGTACAAAGCACGATAAAATAGGTAGGTATGCCTTTGAATATACTACCACACGGCATAGTTGCCTGAGAATGGCTTCCTTTTTCCCTTCACTTCAATATGTGGACTGGTTATGGTTCAATTTAACATTCACATAACCAAATCTAAAGGAATACGTACAGCTCTGCAGCTTAATAGTATAAGGCAGTTAGTTACATTACTTATCTGTACATAGAGAGATAGACAAACACCATACATAGCATACACATTGGAATTGGAAAGGATATACAACTTGCAACCAACTCACGAACATCGAAAGAACACAATCAGTCTTTCTACGAGCTACAGCTTCTCCCCCATGGCATTCTCCTATTAGCACTGTTGGCTTGATTTGGTTAGAGAGTGAGCCAAGCCAACGCAACGACTAAAGTTCAATGTGGTGTGGATTGGATTGGATATGCGTAGATACTATCTGGCTGACAACTCATATTCTTTCTATTTTATGTAATGTACTAGGTATGCTATTACATACCTTCTCTTACCATCCCAGAAGAGTAAACGAGTAAAGTGACTATGCCATTCTATTGCCATGTCTGCTTTTTAGCCATTGCAACTCTGCAACAGTCTAGTCATAGAATATTACTACAATCATCCCTTAATGCAGGTCTGCAAACTCTTTAAAAATTGGTTTCCTTTGTATTCTTTGCAATATCAATATGTAAATACCAGCAAATAATATTGTCCTACTGAAGAGCAATGTACCTGTTAATTTGAATCAGTTAGCTATTAGTTAAACATGCAGTTAAAAATTATGTTGGATTTGATCAATTCAAATTCACTTAGATATATTGCTGAATCTCAATTTTGCCTTAAGAGAATTTTACGTATGTTGCAACGAATACCATTTCATTTTTTCAATGAATCACCGAGAAGAACGAAAAGGTGATGTTCATCTCGAGTCTAGTAGATATGCATTATGCATTTTGTCTTACGATTAGTGCTGTCATGTTGATAGTGTGATAAGTAATCCTCAAGAGTTGAAAGGTCTTTTGGCAGACATGCAAATTATTCCTTCTTACCAAGAACTCGAGCACTCCAATCAGAGATAAGCTATAGATGCATATATGTATTTAGATGGAGAATGTGAAAAGGAAAGATGTGTCTAATCGCATGTCATGCATGAAGCTAGAGTCAAGAAGGGGTTAGTCTTGCTCTTTCCATAGATCTAGCTAGTTAAGAAAGAGGAAAGATCCGATTCCATGTTTACGTCAGCAGATTTTCCATACTGACGACATCATCCGTATTATAATCCTTTCCTACTGTTTCAGAATGATTGCCACACTTTTAGCCATGGGAATTGTAAAATTTTCTGAGAGCCAAAAGTAGGAGAAAGAAGGGTGGATCGGATTATAGCTTGCTTTCTTGGGTTGGAAATAGAGCAGAGAATGAGTTTTCAGGGAAACTTTTTGTTAACTCAATCCAATCGAAACCCCATTTCCCCCAGAAATGTGCCCGAAATATTTTAACTCAAAATATTCTAACTCAACCAAAATCTAAGTCAAAATATCTGCTCAAAATTTATAAATAATATACAGCTACACGAGTATCATTTATATGTGTAGTAACACAGTGGGCAGTTCAAACTGAGAGCTATGGAACTCGTAACTGAGTTCAAGCAGAAAGTTTCCTACAGATAACTAACTCATTTAATACGAGAATCACTATTGCTGTTTGGAAGAACTCGACCTCAATAATCCAAAAAATTGGGAGTTGGGTTTGGTTTACGTCTCTACTACATGCATGAGTAGAAATACATAAATATTTGATATTTATGGTAGAGAATGGTAGAAGTCTCGTCCGGGGGAATAAACTAGGTTATATCAAGGTAATTTCGAATTGAGAATATGGAATGTTGAAACATGTATATGATTTAAATGTAAAATTCCCCTGACAACTGTTCCCCCCACTTTGTTAGACTAGAAATA
>JAQFYC010005952.1:0-13175 GCA_034694165.1 Tomocerus mixtus | reverse complement strand
TCTGGTTCTGGTTCTGGTCAGCTGCGTTGAGCATTTTAAGTGAAATTGGATGAAAAAGAGGAGAAAGTAAATAGCTAGCAACTTTCACCTTGTATGTAGTACTAGGATTATTATTCTTAAGGTGGATGTGGATTGCTATTAGTTATTATAGTATGTACTACGAAAATCGTAGAGGATGGAACGATGGAAGGGAAATACGTTGATAACTGTCATCAAAGTAGACAAGACAGTAAATTGTGTAGAGTGAAAGTAGCGGAGAAAGTACATGGCCGCTACTGTAAGGACTATTACGTATTTAAGTATTAGTCTAGTTTATGACCGTAAGTTAAGGATGGATGTGAATAGATTAATATAACAGCTGAATCTCCATTTATAATTTAAAAGATGAAACATCTGGTTCTGGGTTCTGGTTCTGGTCTGCTACGGTTTGGGGAAAGGCTGCTTTCCCTTTCTCCATTCCATATTCCATCATCTATTACTTACATTACATTATACATTATTACTATTACTATATGCTATGCTACTACTCTTGAAATGTAAACTGTAAACTGTAAACTTTAATTTAAAATCGTACACGTCTTCCTGTACTTGTACTATAACCAGAACCAGAACAGAACCCAAAACCAGGACAGGGCAGGGACAGGATCGAGGCTAGCCCAATTTTTCACTCATTTTCCAGGCCAGAAAAGGGAGACATTCCCTTTCTATCATAATAGCATTTTATTATGGGCTGACTTTAAAATTCTTATTTCTATAAAAGAAAACTTTCATCCTAGCTAATAAAATGCTCCCAGTATTAACAGAACGCATTTTAAACGAGTTTTTATTGTTATTAAACTTTTCCATTAACTAAAAGTACATATCAGTAGCTAACGTCGTAAGGTATGTAAGTAATTCCTTATTCTTTATGTATGTAGGTATTTGTAGTAAAGTTGGTATTAAGCATCAGGCAAGGCCTTTCATTTTCATTGGGACCAGTCCAGTCCAGTCCTCCTATCTAATACAGCTGTACACGTGTATATTTATTGTTATACTATATTTTCTTCCACAGGTACGTCTATACTTTTCATGCGGGTATACATAACAGGCAACCACAATTCACAAAACCATTAAAATATTTAAGATGCTCAAAAAACTGCTCTACTGTACTGGATGCTACCTGTTATTTAGTATGTATTACGAGAGAAAGTATACATGGGAGAAGGGAAAAGCACGCGAAACAATATTTTACCTTTCTTTTGCTTAGGTACGTATAGGACGATTGCTTAATGCAGTTTGCTAAGCTGTGGTTATTAGGATTTTTGTAGAATTAGTTATATTTGCATTATTTGCCTTTACCTGAACGCGAACAATTGTTTACTTTTGCTACAATAATAATTAAATCAAGGTGATCCTATTTTAGATCAATCGTTATACTAATTGTATTTCTATAATATTACACATGAACACATTCCTTTCAGATTCAATTGAATTTGTACGATTTCACAGTTGGCTTTGTGTTCATATCCATTTCGTCCGGTAATTAAAAGTGAGGCTTCCAAAATACTAATTAAATATATTTAGTTTACATGGATGTATTATGTATTAATAACTAACTATTGTTATCATTAATGAAATTGAATAGTTTTTATAAATAGGATTTCTTCAACAATAAAAGTTTTAACTGAAAACTTGCAAAACTTATTCCTATCTTACATAATGTGGAGTATAATCCAATAATGTACTAATTACGGGTTCAAGCTGCTGTTCGCTGTGCAATGTTACAAAAGTTATTTCATTTTATGTAAATAATTCAAATGTTGATTAGAATTTTATCTACAAGATTACTAGGATTGATTTTGATACTAATTGTGAGAAAGGGAATCGGGTGATTAAGTATACAGCATTCGAATTTACTTTTTCAAGTTAGTTAATTAATTAGCTGACAATGGGAAGTTTTTCAGAGATATGTTCTGTAAATAAGAAAAGCACACACAGAATGAGCATTATTCAGTTATTTTTGTACGTCAATACTATCTAGCAGTGCACATTGATAATACTAATAAAGAATGATAGTATGCTGTGTATAGTGTGTAAGGTACGTAAGAAATGACTTTCCATGAAAATACAGAAGTGCCTGCCGTAGGTTTAAGATTTACCGAAAAATATCAAACTAACATAGTCCAAAGACACAGAGTTACACATAGTAGTATACTAATACTAAAGAAGCTGACTACTGACTGACTGCATTTTTATTTCATTTCCAATTTTCGTAATGAAAAAAGCTTTCAGCCTAATCATTCCGGCGGGTCGGGTAGTGGTAAATGCTAAAGTGAGTGAGGTGTCTTGTCTATCTACTATAGTCTACGTATTTACCCGTATTTACTATGTATAGTATTGGATACAACTTTAGCTTTCACATAAGTAAGGAAGGATCTTGTATATATTTGTTGCACCACCATAACATAAACATAACGAAGCATGTCTGCCCTGCCTCTTCACTTTCCCTTCACTTACTTTTCGTACCATACAACCTAAAATGGGCTTTTAAGTGCAATTGAACTCATCTAACAAGAAGATACAAAATATATTGTCAGTCAGTCAGCGTAAATGGAAATAGTATTTATTTACCTAGAGAAGTAAAATATTAAACATCTAAATTCGTTGGTTATTTTGTTTTATTCTTTATGAATTCATATTGAGATTGAGATTACTGTAATATGTTCGAGAAAGGAAGGCAAAAGAAACTAAAATCAAAAGAGCAAGAAAATATAATTACAATAATTATAAATTATAAGTTTTTATTACACTTTTAACTTTTAGTAAACTTCAAAAACATTTTATTTTTATGCATTGCATACTGCAAACTGTCTGTACTTATTAATAAACGTCCATAACTTATATTAGTATTTCTGTTGATAATTCGGGGGATAAAATAACAATAACCTTAACCTAAAGCGTTTTGTCTTATGTCAAATTGCTCAATTATTGTCATGCTGATCCCTCCATTGCTAAATTACAACAAAATTAAAAAAAACTGTAAAAATTAGATTGGTATAATCTAAAAATTAATTTATCGTCTTAACTTAACATTAGCATAAAATATATCATAACTTAAGCTGAATTAATTGTGCTTCATCAAAAGCAGAAGCGTCAAAGATAAGGTGTCACCCTGACCCTGAACCTGAACTACTCTCTTTCCCGAACATCGCTTCGAAATCCTGAACTGAAACTATCAAAAGGTAGCAAAGAAACGGAATTGCACTGGCTGCTATCGTAGCTGTATTGAAGTGTACGTCGTCGAGGACTGTTGGTGCTGGTGTTGGAATTCGAATTTCGTTTCCAAGATTTGCTGGCTCTGACCACAGGGGGCTTAAAGGTATCTTCAAGAACTGATGGAGCCACGTAGGTGAAACCTTGAAAAATTAAGTTGGCACTTTCACTTAAGGTTGAATCGACCGGAGAGTCAATCGGTGGTTGTTTTGTGAATTGGGTGTCGAATAATGAGACATCATCGTCGCTGGACAAGGTTGGTATAAAAGGAGGTTCCACTCGCAGATTGGAAACATCATCCCAGTTGCAATGTTTGAAAAAAGGATGGTTCTTGATAGGAGTTGCGTCTGCATTTCCGAACCCCAATCGCTGATGGGCTTGTCTCTTCAGCAGTTTTCGAATTAGGTCTTTAGCATCAGGTGTTATATAAGGAGGCAGGTTCAATTTCCCCTTCAGAATTTTTTGGACAGTCTTATCCTTGTTATCCGCGGAAAATGGGGGACCTCCTGTTAACATATCATAAACGAGGGCTCCTAGGGACCACCAATCCACAGCTTTTCCATGACCGACTCCAATCAGAATTTCTGGAGCCATAAACTGAATTGTTCCGCAAAATGTGTGAGTGAGTCTCCCATCGAAAATGTGTTCTTTACAAAGACCAAAATCCGTTAGCTTTACATGACCTTGGGCGTCCAGCAAAATATTTTCGGGTTTCAAATCCCTGTAGATGATTCCTTGCTTGTGAAGATGCTCCAACGCGAGAATGATTTCTGATAAATAAAATATTGCCGTGTCTTCCAAAAGGGAGCCTTCTTTTTCTAAGTACATAAATAATTCCCCTCCGCTTAAATACTCCATAATGAGGTAGAGTTTCCCATCCGTTTGGAAGGCATATTTTAAATCCACAATAAAAGGATGCTTCACCGCTTCCAAGATATTTCTTTCCGATTTCGCGTGCGCAGTGTCCGTCTGACTGGAAACAATTTTGGCTTTTTTAAGGACTTTCATGGCAAAGATTTTACCACAATCTAGCCCGGTGCATTTCTTAACTTGGAACACTTTTCCATATCCTCCAGTGCCTAAAACCTTTTTGAGCTCAAAATCCCCTGGACCAGCTTTCAATTCTTGAGCAACTGTTTTTTCTGTTATTTGATATTCATCCGCAGTTTCGGAACTCAGCATCTCTTGACTATCACGTCCGTCGCACAAACTTGAGGCATCCTCCGCTTCAGGAATGGAATCATCGTCAGAATTGAAGGATCCAGTTCCAGAAGATACATTATCCACTTCAATGTCGAACAACTCAAAATCAAAAACTCCGTGGTCTTGTTCGGCGGCCATGGCCATGTTTGGGGAAGTAAACTTTAAGAACTTACTTAAGATACACTACTACTACTACTTGTAAATGTAAGTGTCAATTCAAATTCAAACTGGGTACTGAAATAGTTATTTTCAACGGGAAATTCATTTAGATTTGCAGACATCGTCGTGTGGCACCAACTATTCGTCTGCTCGTCAGTCAGTCAGGCTTCAGGCACCCTGCACCCTTGAGGCCGTCTGTTATCTTTGGCTGCGACAACGTGGTACCCCTCAAGTATACTTCTTACACTGTACACCCCCTGGACTGAAGTCAATTTGCTCTTTCCACAGCGGTTCAACCGGATTTCTCTTGACACCTGCAAAATAAAAATTGATTAATCATTAATTTGAATTGAACCAGCAATCAAATGTTGTACTACCCCAGAACTAGGGTCACCAGGCCTATCCTTTTATTTTAAATCAGCGAAAGTGACCATCCAGGTCAATCTGATGCCACACTGTCACATATTATACACATATTATGATTTATGGGTCATGGGTAAGTAAATCATTTAAATGGTGGACAGTGAATGGGTAGTTGAATAAATCTATAATTATCAATTATCAATTATAGATCATTGATCTTGATCACCCATCATCTTTAGGGCATCGCGCATAATCATCAATTGTAGTTAGTTACCATAATCAGTCAAGACGTCAAGAGCCAAGACATGGATCTATAATTCGCATCTTACCAACCAAAATTCAACATAATATAATTAATTTTAATATTAATCAAGTTACTTACAAATACTTTGCTTAAAAATGACAACTTCTGGGTCGATGAACAAACACCGAACACTTGACCACAATCAAATGTCAGTGTTTGCGTTTCCGGATGATATTACGCAATTGCACAGTTTAGTAAGATTTATATGAACTTTGACCGTGTTGTTGAATGCTGATTGCTGAGAAACTGAGGACTATATGACAGGTAACGGACAAAGGATGAACTTTTTTTTGGATTTAACTTTTTGACAGTGGAAAACGAGTTCATGAGAAAAGGACAATGACCTTGAATCTACAAGAAAAGAAGTTTTTGCGGTTCATTTCATAATTTAGAAACGATGCACAAAAGATAGCCCCTAGCACTTAGCACAGTGTATAGTCCACTTACACCACATTACCACATCTTGCATATTTACGTAATTTAGGCTTTACGTTTCTATTCTTTTAATTTGATATCAGATAACGCATGAAATGGATAAAATGTGAATTGTTTTTTAAAATACCATCTACTACTATATAAAAATGCCGTGGGGGGGGGGATCCTAGTTTATTATGTTTAAGGTTAAATCAGTTATTTGTCATCAAAATATTTCCATTTTGGTGGCTGCAATTAAAAAAGACGCTTCATTTTTGTTTGATATGAATGGAATATTTTGTGACTCTACAGTATTTACAGAAATTGATTTCCATAATCAAAGCAACTTTCTTAAAAATCTTAATATGGAAATACGTGAACTAATTTGCCATTTCATGATATTGTGGTATACACGTTGATTTACTTTATTTCGTAGTACAATACGAAGAAGCATTTCTTTGCAGTTAACATAAACTTCATCTCTTTTACCCTTTTACACAATCTTCATAAATTAGATTGCTCATTTTTTTAGCTACCTATAATACCATATCCGTCTCATGTAAATATAAGTATCTACCTATAATGATACCAAATATTGACCCATGTAGATTTTGTGTTCGTATTTACCAATCACTTATTTGTACTGTATTAAACTGCATTCTCTTTTACGCGACCACTATTTGTATAAGAATCCCAACATACTTTTATACTAAAAATTGTCTCAGATTTAGATTAGAATCTTGCTGGATAAGATAGTGATAAGCATTTATATGTAGTAGGTACCTTTAAGTATTTTTCGTAACAGGAGTATGATTCAGAATCCAGATTATTCCCCATGCACATGCACATACTTACCTCACATACCCATAATATATGTATACATTATTCTCTTCCATACCCATTATATATACTTATATGTACATGTTCATTTTGCTCATACATAGTAGTGGCTGTTTAGGTGCTCAAACCACTCTGATAGAAAAACGGTAACATCTGCTCTCCTTCGCTTATGATATTGTAATATTAGTCTGACTTTCTGTTATTGCTTTAGCTTTATAACACAATAAGATACAAACATATTCTAGATGATATTTATTAAAGATCGTCTTAATAGTTACTACAATATATGGTATACAATCTATAGCTATGGTAGAGTAAGGCATACACTACAATACCAATAATAGTCCTCAATTCTCTGTGTATTGAATTGGATCCGATTTATTTCGGTAAGGCCAGGCAGGCCAAGTGAGGGCAAACCCGACAACTCAACTCATGCCAACAAAATAGACAGACGAAGGAAACTCAGGCAGGGGGAGGAAGAAATTAGTCGTCCGAACGAACATTTATTTATATAGAGCACTTTTGGATAGAGAAAGTGATATGATATTATGACAGAACTATTTTTATCCATAGTAGTAGTACATCTGTACATTGCATAATACTGTAGTGTTCGTATAGAAAACACTCTCACTTATTAGTTTAATGACAAAACATAGTTTTTGTAGTATAGTTGTTCTGAAGTGAAGTAAGTGAGTGTGATGGCAATAACAATAGGATCAATAGCCAATATTATTTATTAAATGTTTCAGACATTTCAGAGAGTGATGGATGGAACGCTAATTTCATTGCTAACTCAACTGTGGTAAATATATGTTAATACATCTGAGGTACACAGTATAGATTTATTATTATTTCTGGAAAGACGCAATATATTATGTATAATATTTAGTTCATTCCGCGAATAAGGAATCCAGTGTAAGGATCTTCCCTATATTACTTATATGTCAAACGGATTTTGGAGTGTATATTTGGTTTACATGTAGTAATACAAACAATACTGCAATACTGGATCTAAAAGCAAAATGGACATAAGGAATTCTTGTAAAGAGAAAAAAATCGACAAATTGAACAATTTCTTCTAAATGTAAATAGAGGTTTTGCAGCAAAATAACTTCCTAATTTACAAAATATTAATTTGAATCTTTTTATTTCCTAATTGCTACTGAAGTGGTGAAGAAACCTAATTTATCATCTTAAAATCTCAAAGTATAATATTAGGATATTTATTATGTAGGTTGGAAAGGAAAGAAAATTAATTTTTCCGTGGAACATTCTTTAGCGAAGTATGGAATGAAGTTTTCATTTAGGTTTTATTTGTAGCCTTGTTTTCTTTTATCGAGATGTGTCATGCCAGGCCAATGCCTGTGTGTCCGTTCCAGAGAATTTCGTCATGTTTGTCCATCGTAGTAATGTAGACAGTAGATGCACATAAATATTTTCAGATCCCCGCTGACAAATTATGACATGAAGTGAAACTATGTTCACTCACCAACCAAACTAAAGTCAACTACAAACCTTGTGTAATATGCAAACTTATTTGAGATGAGATCGGGACACTTGAGCTATTTGTCTCTGATCTCCGTTTGTTTCGATTATCCATAATTTTTTTATCGATCTGGATTATTTTAGGCTATAGTTTTTTAAAATTTTGTCTTGATTGAAAACAATGAGGCGATTTAGGTCGGCCTTGAAAACGTTTTCAAAAGTCTGCTTTGGTTTGCTCTCGACCGCTATCGAGAGTTTTCTAAAAATTCATCTCTGTCTCTCTCGATATTTTTTCCCAAAATTTGATTCGATCTGCGTCGCTCAAAAAATTGCTTAAAAGCTAATTTTTTTGTCCAAGCAAATGAAAATGAAGAAGAAAGTTACAAAAATATTTAGTCTCGATTTTCTTCTCCGTAAAATTTTAAAATAATGATAATTTGTCGATAATAATGATCTGATCCCATCTCTAGCATCTATATGTATATCTGCTAAATATCAGCTTGAACATTTTATACAAGATAGTGTAGTCTAAAATCTAAAATACTAATAGTCCTTCTCTTTTAAGAAAGTCGAAGGGAACGAGAACATAAAATGTAAGAGATCAAGTCGCATGTAGAGAAGAAACGTTATTTATTGACAATTCGTCGCATAGACAGAAACATTTGACGACTCAATGCAAATAAGACAAAATAAAATAAATTCCTACTGTTGAGCTGAACTTGTAGTTAAATATGCCCAATCCCTAAAGCTGACTTGACTTGTTGTCAACCGGACTGGACTGACACTGACTGTGACTGTTGTAGTTTTGTGAGTGAGTGAGTCGAAAATTTCTCCTGCTGCGACTTACCTGACGACCTGATGTGATGTGACAACTACAGAGGAAATATCTACATAATACTCAAATAAATACACAAAGATACAATAACAGTTCCATACGAATATGAGAACTAAAGAAGAAAAAAAGACATTCGTGTTTTACAAGGAATAAGTCAAACAAGAAGAAAAGAAATACAAAACCAAACCAAGCAAAAGGAAACAGAAACAAGAAAGGGAGAGTGACAGCAACTACAAGAGACGGTAAAAGACATTCCTCCTAACATGTGTAATAATCCGTGGACGTCTTTACATTATTTTTCTTTCGTTCGTATCACATCACATTATTTTATTATTCGGTAAACGCTCATATTTAACCACAATCAACTTTTTTATACTTGTAATGTACATAATTCAGCATACGTTTACATTTATTACACATTTAACCTCTTTTCCATACTTTAAGTAAAACAATTGCTTTCCCTGGCCTGACATGACAGTCTTGTATTATGATAGTACATAGTCAAATTCAAATCAAGTCATTTTATTAAATCACTTTATGAGAATGCTCTTACTGTGTGTCTGTACGATAGTCAAAAATATATTATAGGGATATATACTGTCACTGTGCAGAAATTATCAGTACATATTCCTGGGATAGTCAATGTGAGATTTCATGAGAATGCAACACTACTAGCTTAATGCAAGCCATTTAATCTTTTGTCATCAACAATCAACGAAATTATTATAGAGGGACACAATTTAGCTCAACCTGTTGGTTGCATTCATTTTACAATGGTTTATTTTCATTTTAAGTTATAAGCAAGTGTAGGGTACTATGAAAAAACAATCTAAATGCTATTGTAGAAAATTCCTTTACAGAACTACCATAATATTTACGAAAAATTATTCAATCTTATTATTACTAAATTGCGTATGCTTACAAAATAATTTCTTTCTTTTACTAAAAATGTAGGCTCAGCTAAACACCATTATACAATTTTTATTTATACAATTTAAATACCATAGAATGTTAGTACGGTAGATCGTATTCACTGATTTACTCCGTTTCCTTCCCGATTGCAAATTGCAATTGTGTGTGCGGCATTGTATGCAAATTTTTGCAATGAAATAAAAGACTGGATGCTGAAAGCCGTGCCAAAAACCGTAGGTACTAAATAAACTAGTAAAGGTATGTGAGTAATAAAATAATTTAGCTCTGGTCTTTGCAATAATAATTTCTGAAAATGATATGGTACATATGTATGTAATGTAAACTCGTATATATGATATAATGTGTGTTGAATTAAAAATCAAGTCTCATTTCCTAATGAGTCAACTTATCTGTCTCTGTGTGATGTGAGTGTTTCTGCGTGTAATACACACAACTACAACTATACGTAAAATGTACATGTACGATACACAGTGCATATAAAATAGCTAAAGCATAATAATATTGTACATACACGTATTTACATACCTTGAACAAAATTCATGTTTCCTATCTGAAACGCATCCCTTTTATGGACATCATGATATTGCAGAGAACAAGATAATGTACAAGTATCCTAGGGATTCGACTCTAACGTAAACGTAAACGTAACTCATGTCCAATAGCTAATTAATTTCAATGCCATTGCCAAACAAGTCAACTAAGCACTAACTCAACTAAATGCATTCAGCTCACTCATGCAAATGATGACACAAATTATTTGCGTGGATGAAATTTTAATAATTAACTACATAGCTCATCTATACGCGAACTAAGGAGCTTATGCATAATAAACACCCTTCATATACTCACGTAAACGAAACTGGACTCAAACTCTACTCAGGTATTGCGTACTTACTACTTATACTTACCTGTCTCGTTTTGCTCGCCAGTCTGCCACCTGCTAATATACAGGGCACTCTAGAATTTTATTCAAGATTTTTGAAAGTTTTCCCATGTAGGAATGCTTATTTTTTATTTTTTTATTTGAAATCTTATGACATCATTAAGAAAATGTTAAATTGTGTCCAGTTTTTAGGGTTTTTCCAAAAATTGAAGTAAAAGATCAAGAAAATCCTTCAATTTATAAAATAAATAGGAACAACATCATAGCAAATTTTTAGAAACTCCAAATAGTTTGTTATTGAAACGCAAAGGTGAAAAATAATACGAAAATGGTACTTGTAACTAATTTGAATGAAATTTGGCAAATCCAGTCAAATGCTAAATTTTTTCTTTACTTTCACTGTTCGATGAAATTAATTGAAATTATTTTTAATTATTCTGTCTAAAAAATACATCCATATATCTATAATATTTATGTTAATAATATAGCACTCCAAATAACGAATACCCTGTAAGAAAATTATAAATGTGTGTACGTACACCCGAAAGTTTTTCTAACAGAAGCTTAAAGGACCCTTAATTGCCTGCTTTGTCATTACTATTTTATTACTTACAAAATAAAAGTTCAGCTTCCGTGTGCATTGTTAAGCCTTTTCGTTATGAGGAATATTTTCTAACTCTATTATAACCAGTATGCTTAACTTATTTATTTATTCCTATATTAGTAGTCGTATGAAGTAAGGTACGGTACAGGTATAGCTGATAGGTAATCTACTTTAGTAGAAAAATTGTTATTAGTTTTAAACTACTGGTAATACCAGTGCAGTAGGTATGGCTTTTTAGTATTTTGTTAAAATTTCGTAGCAAAGAAATACAATACGCACGAAAACATATACGGCCAACTGCTGGTTTACATTTATTGGTGTTTATATTACAAATGGAATAAAATAAAGAAAAACTCACCAAATCAATTTATCTGAACTGAAAATTAAACAAATCAGAAGAACATTTAAATATCACCATCAACCCCCACAGCGACGTTAATGAGGAAAGCCGAGGGAGGAAGTTTGCGCATATAAAGTTACCAACAATATTAGTACATGCATGCTCGACATGAAATTGTATTTTCAGTGTAAAAGAATGAAGAAACGTAATAAACCATTTCAAAATGGATGTAGCCAAGCGATTGGGCTAAATTGTGCAAACTAAAAGATCTAATTTCTTTCATAGCAATAATTTAAATAGCATTTAGAATAATATTGTATTAAGTTCTATTGAAATCTCTATCTAAATCTCACTGGAATCGCTCAACTCTATCAAAAATGATCGCGTCCACGTCCAGGGACAGACAGACAAAGTGTTCCTACCTATACAGTTTTCACTCAACCACTTAATAACACTTCATAATGCTCTAGTGTTATGTTACGTTACGTTAAGCTGAGTAAGTCCTTAGCAGTTAGTGTTAGGTTGGTGGAAATATTAAATCCTCGTGTACTAATTCTCCCTAGCCTCATCTCCTTTGCTTTACGATAATTATCTTTGGAAAGCAAAAGAAAAGGGGCAAAAAGAAACCAAATTACTTATTGAGTCTAGCTTTAGCATTTACCATCTACAAGGCTAAGAGAAGAAGCTTTACTGTGGCTTGGCTTCGTTTGCTTTTGCTTTAGTTAACTTTGGATTTACATTAGTTATTACCAGATTTAATTTCATGTGCGGAGAAAAGAAACGAAGAAAATTGTTTTTTTTTAATTCTGAATAAGTACGAGAAGGAGGATGAATCTGTATTAGTGTATTGTGCTGTATTAAGCATAAGAATCAACTCCAAGTCAAGTCAAGGCAAGAAAATAAAGCAACAAAGGCAATCCATATGGATTAGCATAACCTAACGTAATGTAACGTAACACATCACGAAAACAATAGAATGCAATACAGAAAGTAATTATCTACTGTTTTATTTTAACTACCTAGTTTATACTCGCCCTAAACCCTAAGACTGTATACAATGGGCAATCTAATATATTATTAAATGTGTATAGATACATAATACATGTATATACCAATACTTATACGTATTAGGTAGATGGATATTTTCGTTATAATTTTTTTCTGAGTCTCAACTTTAAAAAGGCCAGGCCAGTTAAATTAGCTTTTATGCATAACGAAGGAGTTGTGCTCCTTTGTAGCTTTTTTCATGCATAGGTTTACTCAAATTAATGACTAGATTACATATACCTACGCGATATTCTATATTATAAGAAGGATTACCAATACCAAACCAAGTGTTGGCTATTTTAATATTACTGTTACTACTATTAACGTAAATACTCATTTAGGACACGAGGGCATTTCGTGGTGATGCTGTGTGCAAGCGTATTTTTGTCTTCTGTACAAATATTAATAAATTGGGGGAACGTGGGACATTTTTAGAATTTTTTATATATATTTAAAACTAATTGAAGTTTTATAAACACGCAATAAGAGAAAAACTGCCAAGCCACCATATAC
>JAQFYC010005951.1:0-13176 GCA_034694165.1 Tomocerus mixtus | reverse complement strand
GCAACATGTTGCCCTAGTGGGGCAACAAAGGGCAACAGGGCAACACAAAAAATCTAGACACTTAACTGCAGTTCGTCAAGAATCGCCACCGGTTCATTTTTGTAGAAAACCGCAAAAGATTTTTTATCTAAATAAATCTACTAAAACTTACAAAAAACTTACTGTATGTACACGTTGACTGTCAGGTCAGCTATACACGCACAGGCCGTCCGGATAATTACTTATTTTGGCCCTTCCTTAAGTAACATTCCTTAATTAGGGGTCAGGCAAGTTAGCCGAATCCGAAGGGAAGTTGGCCGAATCCGAATGGAAGTTGGCCGAAATCGGAATGGAAGTTGGCCGAACCGAAGGGGAAGTTGGCCGAATCCTAAGGGGAAGTTAGCCGAATATCATTAGCCGAATTATCCTTTAGGTTACTAATATACCAAAATTAATAGAAATTGATTACCGTAAAGAAGGGATTTAACTGATTTGTTAAAAAAATTGTTACTATTGTATATTTGGTATATAATAGATACATTATCTTTATCAGTGGCGAAACTACCGGGGCGGCAGGGGAGGCCATGCCTCGGGGTACCTGGGCCCAGAGGCTCAAATCGCTCAAAACGCTCAAAACGCTCAAATCGCTAAAAACGCTCAAAACGCTCAAATCGCTCAAAACGCTCAAAACGCTCAAATCGCTCAAAACGCTCAAATCGCTCAAAACGCTCAAATCGCTCAAAACGCTCAATCTATTATATCTATTATATACCAGATATACAATAGTACAATAGTAACAATTTTATCAATTCAATCAATTCCTATTAATTTTGGTATATTAGTAACCTAAAGGATTATTCGGCTAATGATGTTCGGCTAACTTCCCCTTAGGATTCGGCCAACTTCCCCTTCGGTTCGGCCAACTTCCATTCGGATTTCGGCCAACTTCCATTCGGATTCGGCCAACTTCCATTCGGATTCGGCCAACTTCCATTCGGATTCGGCCAACTTCCATTCGGACTCGGTTTTTCCGATTTCGGCTTTCGGCTAACTTTCCTGACCCCTTAATTAGGGCCAGGGTACAGTAGACATAGACAGTAGTTCTTAGTTCCTAAATTATAATATGTAAAATTATCAAAAAATCTCTTTAGTGGATTGGGCCCAAGCATGTAACTTTTAGACAGTGACAATTTTACAATGTTCAACTTTCAACTTTAATACTATTTAATAATTTAATATCACAATCTTCTCAAAAATCCTTTATATTTACAAGCCGAATTAATGCCGAGCCGAATGAGTCTACCTACTCTACACTCTACATTCGGCATTGAAATTTTGAGCGGAAATTATCAAGGATAACTGAACTTGATGTGCTCGCTACTACTAGGTAGATGCTTTCCAAGGATTCTAGAGATGCTTTCTATACTAATTAATAAATATAACTTACCTCCAAAAATTTTGGAAAATAAAAAGATTATGCAATCATCCTAATGGGTACAATTTTAATTACTTAATTATGTGATTTAACTTTGCAGTATTTATTCAATAATATATGATGAAGGTAGGTATTTAATGATTATATGTGCTATATGTAAAATACAATAACGATTAAATTACATGTCAAATTGTAAATTATGTAAAAAATATTAAAAATGTGATTTTCATAGGCGGAGGTCGGTTAAAATCCAAAACAAGTACGCATGTTGATAAAGATGATCACTGAGTTACTGAGTTATATCATTTGGCTTCTGTTTTGAATTATTTCCTGCAAGGTTAAAAACACAATTTCTCTTAACTCTTTGTAAACATTTGGTGTTTAATTTTTTATCAAGGAAATATTAAAAATGCTAAATATAGCAATTTCCTGTGGATCACAGAATTTGTATACATAAAATTAAACTGTGATCAAAAAGAATATTCTGATATTCTGATTAGTAAGGTACCGTGTATTATGTTTTGTGCATCCCAGTATAGCTTTGTCCATTCGTCAAAATCCATGGTAGATGCTGTTAGCACCAAAATTGTCTCAACTGGCGCCCACACATCCAATGGCTCCCAAGCAACTTCATTTTCGTCATATCTTAGTAGCCTTTTCTGTTAAGTTATGCAACAAAGAAAATCAATTTTGATAGTTTTCCACACGCAATCACAATTTCAGAATTATTTCCTGTACTATTTAACACTGCTATTTGCTATAAGCCACAAAGGCTTCTTCATGTAAACTATATGCAGTAAAAATATTTAGTAAGTATTATATAAAACTAACCTGTCGTAATTTCAGATGAAATTTAGCTAAAACGGAAATAGAATGCACAATTAAATATTGTAAATTACAGTAAGTTTGCTTTAATGTAAAAAATGCAGCAGAGTTTATCATTCAAATTCCTAAATTCTGTGTTATTTCTGAATCCTCAATTAGTGAATGCAATTAATTACTTTAAATGTAGATTTGAGAAAAACTATCAAGTAACCTGAAATAGGACTGTGGAAGGGTGCACAATTAATTACGTGGAACATAGTAAAAAGAACTAAAGAAATAAATAATATTTTATACATAGTTTTGAAATTTTATTATCGATAAGACTGATAGTGTAGTATTAAAAACTGTATATTATTAGTGAACTGTTAAACGTTATATTGCAAAGTTGTTGTAGCTGTTACAAAAGAACACATTCTAATGGAAAATTATTTCCTTACTTGATGCCCACAAAATACTACAGATTGTTTTTTTAGAATTTTGGAATGAAATCGCCCTTGGCTGTTATAAGTATAAAGTAGAAGTACCTGCTACCTACCATATAATATCATATAAAGGCCATATGATTCACTGCGTTAAGGAATTACTATAGTTAGTAATTAAAACAAAAGGGACAAATGTAATAATCCCACTAACAGAATTCTGTTGACTGCGCTCTTGCTTAACTTTGTACTTATACATTGTACTAATTGTATATTAGATGTTATGGAATATGGGAAAAAATAATCATACGAAAGCTGCATATGTCTACGATACACTAATCTGTGATAAGTTAACGCAGAGAGATTAGTGTTTTTTCCGATGAAAAATGTTTACCTGGTGCAATCAGTAATCTAGGTACGTATTTCAATTAACACACGAGTATTTGTAATTTTGTGCCTTAGTCAAAATGTAAGCACACGAGAATACCTTTACATTGCATTTCTCCTATATTTTCTTACGTAGGCTTAATGTCTTACTTAGCATTAACAATATGTAAATTTTGTAGAAATTCAGCTTCTTAAAATAACCAAGAAATATTATTATGCCTGTGTACCTTTAATAGGTAAAAATATACCTATTTTATTATAGCTGCTGGCTACCATTAAGCTAAAATAGGTAGAGTAGAGTCGTTACCTATATATAGATATCAGCTACTATAGTATGTATACTATGTATAGCGTATATACGAGTAGAATATCTGACATCAAGATATTCACTAAAGTAGCTATACTGCTGCTTGCAATTGCAACTATTTGGTTACATTATATAATATTCAAGGTTAGCAATGCACGTATTCCCCTCTTTGGAGTCATATTTTTTCAGCCATCCCAATGTTCAGCAAAAGTATTAGAAATTATTTATCAAAATTTGAAAATAAAGTTATCAGTTAAGATGTTATGAAGGCAGTGCATGTGTTTCTATTATTGTTTTAGAGAATTGGAGAACCTAACTTTTCAATTTTGAAGCTTCTACTACAAACTAGGCAGTGTTGTTGTTGTTGTTAACATTTGCATAATATTGCAAAATCGAATTTTATAGTAACCCAATTTTTAGTGTTAAATTAAAATGTGAACATCAACTTTATCAAGCTGGATTATTTCATAAAGCTCTGTGAATTAAAAATTGACTGAAGTTTATTCTCTGAAACAAATCTTATGGCTAACAAAGTAAAACATTTTAAGCAAAGCTGGCCATCGTTGGACAAAATTGCAGTCATAAAGTTAACCAGATGTGACGACAATGGAGTGAAAGTAGATTTGGACGGACGACCGCATAAATGTTTAATTTGCGAAAAGATGTTTAAATATAAATCTACCTTAAAAAAGCACAAGCAACTTCACATTTTAGAGAAACTGTACAAATGTTCATTATGTGATTCCAGCTTTGTATTGAAACAGTATTTGTCTCTTCATATTAGAAGAATGCACACAATCGAACAACAAATGATGTTTCAGTGTACATTTTGTGAAAAAATGTTTAGTTCCAAATGCAGTAGAGATATGCATATTTTAAGACACACTGGGGAGAAACCATTCAAATGCTCAATGTGTGACAAGTCCTATACAGAAAAACAAGAATTGAAAAACCATATGAAAGGGATGCACTTGAAAGATGAAATTTTTAAATGCAAAGTCTGTACAAAGGAATTTTATGTCCGGAAACAGTTAACAAAGCATGAGAAAACTCATAATAGGACCGAAAAGGTGCACAAGTGCATGTTTTGCGAAAAAAGTTATTTTATGGCAGGCAGTTTGAATAATCATCTGAAACGCCATTTAGGAGAAAATGCTTACACTTGCAAATATTGTGACAAAGGATACACTAATAAAACCCAACTTACCATTCATGAAAGATTCCATACTGGGGAGAAACCATTTGAATGCTCTCAATGTGGAAAACGTTTTGTAGAAAAATATAAACTTTTACTCCACACCGCAATACATAATGAGATTAGGGACAGAAAATTTACGTGCAACTTTTGTGGTAATGGGTTTATGTCAAGATCAACCCTGAACTCGCATATCAAAAGTCATACTGAAATTAAAGAATTAAAGTGCCGCTTTTGTAAAAAATGTTTCAAGGTAAGCAAATCCAATTTTTTCGGGAAATGACAGTGAAAAACATTTTGCATTCTAAAGTTTACATATAGTTTTGACATAAACAATATTTGTTCACACTAAATATAATTAATAATTTAATTCCTATTATAACGATCTTGGTAAACGATTTCCATTACGATTTACTAACATTATTTAATTTTTTACTATAGAGCGGACGGCAGTTGAAAATTCATGAAAAGACCCACAAAAAAGGAGAACTGGACGAAAAATTATTCTGTAGTCACTGTGGAAAGCACTTTTCTACACCAGGAGGTCTTCGAACGCACCAGAAAAAGGTCAACGGAGAGAAACCTTATGAATGCACACAATGCGATAAAAAGTTTTCTTTACCCGAATATTTAAAAGCGCACATGGTATGCCATTCTAACGAAAAGCTATTTAGCTGCTCAGTATGCCAGAAGATGTTTTCAAGAAAGCCTGCCTTGTGAAATCATTTGCGAATCCACTTGGGGGAAAAGCCATATTCCTGCAGTTTCTGTAGGAAGGAATTCATTACAAATAGTGATCTCAAACGCCATGTAAAAAGTCACACTGGAGAGCGACCCTACAGTTGCCCGGATTGCGATATGTGTTTTATGACGTCTTTCTGTGTAACGCGGCATAGTCGAGTTCATCAAAGAATATGAATTGCCAGCACATTTCTTCGACTTACTAATCTGTTATAATAATTTTACCCAATATATACTATTACCATATTATCTAGTATTTTACTTGGTTTGATGATACGTGATCGATGTTGCTAGTAACTCATTAACCCTATTCCTTATTTTCAGAATTGTAAAATCACTTTCATCATAATTTTGAAATAAAATATTCTGTACCAGCGGATATTTAATAAAACAAACGAACTTCGCTGCATGAAGGAATTACTATAGTTAGTAAGCAATTAAAGCAAAAGGGACGAATGTAATAATCCCACTAACAGAATTCTGTTGACTGCTATTGCTTAACTTTGTACATTGTAACTAATTTGTGCGGATTAGTGTTTTGTCTGCTTACCTGATGCAAGCATTAATCTAGATACGCATTTAAATGAACACAAGAGGATTTGTAATTTTGTGCCTTAAGTGGTCAAAAAGCACACTAGAATACCTTCACATTGCATTTCTCCTATATTTTCTTACGTATGCTTAATATCTTACTTAGCATTAACAATATGTACAATATATTTTGTAGTTCAGTATAGGTGACTTCTTAAAATAACCAAGAATTATTGTTGTACCTGTGTACCTTTGCAATAGGTAAAAATAAATACCTATTGTATTATATCTGCCGGCTACTACTTACTAAGCTAAAATAGGTAGAGTTGATTCGTTATGTATATATAGATCTCAGCTACTACTATAGTATAGCGTATATACGAGTAGAATATCTGGCATCAAGACACTCACTATCTGTAAAATATTAGGAATTATTTGAAAATAAAGTTATGAAGGCAGTACGTGTGTTTCTATTATTGTTTCAGAGAATTGGAGCACCTAACATTTTCAATTCTTTTGCAAACCAAGCAGTGTTGTTGTTGTTATTAACATGTACTTATAATATTGTAAAATCAAATTTTATAGTAACCCAATTTTTAGTGTTAAATTAAAAGGTGAAAATCAACTTTAACAAACTGGATTATTTCATCAAGTTCTGTGAATTAAAAATTGACTAACGTTTATTCTCTGAAAAAATTCTTATGGCTAACAAAGCAAAACATTTTAAGCAAAGCTGGCCATCGTTGGACAAAATTGCAGTCATAAAGTTAACCAGATGTGACGACAATGGCGTGAAGTTAGATTTGGACGGACGACCGCATAAATGTTTAATTTGCGAAAAGATGTTTAAATATAAATACTCCTTAAAAAAGCACAAACAAATTCACATTGTTGGAGAGAAACTGTACAAATGTTCATTATGTGATTCCAGCTTTGCATTGAAACAGTATTTGTCTCTTCATATTGGAAGAATGCACTCCGAACAGCAAATGATGTTTCAGTGTACATTTTGTGAAAAAATGTTTGGTTCCAAACGCAGTAGAGATATGCACATTTTAAGGCACACTGGGGAGAAGCCATTCAAATGCTCAATGTGTGACAAGTCCTATACAGAAAATCAAGAATTGAAAAACCATATGAAAGGAATACATTTGAAAGATGAAATTTTTAAATGCAAATTCTGTACAAGGGAATTTTATGTCCGGAAACATTTAACAACGCATGAGAAAACTCATAGTGCTGAAAAGGTGCACAAGTGCCTGTTTTGCGAAAAAAGTTATTTTGTGGCAAGCAGTTTAAATACTCATCTGAAAAGTCATATAGGAGAAAATGCTTACACTTGCAAATATTGTGACAAAGGATACACTAATAAAACACAACTTACCATTCATGAAAGATTCCATACTGGGGAGAAACCATATGAATGCTCTCAATGTGGAAAACGTTTTGTAAAAAAACAAGGCCTTCTACTCCACACTGCAATACATAGTGAGATTCGGGAAAGAAAATTTACGTGCAACTTTTGTGGCAATGGGTTTATGTCAAGAGCAACCCTGCGCTCGCATATAAAAAATCATACTGAAATTAAAGAATTAAAGTGCCGCTTTTGTAAAAAATGTTTCAAGGTAAGCAAGTCCAATTTTTTCGGGAACTGACAGCAAAGAACATTTTGCATTCTAAAGAACAGGAGAGGTGGGGGTGTGTATAAGAGTTCTCTGATTAAAATTCCAGATTTTAGGATATAATTGTAGCCTGAACATTTCTAAGCAAGGCAGCATAGGGTCCCATCCAAATCGCTGCATAGGCTTGGAAGATACATCCTCCTGAAGGTCAGCTTTAGGCCCAAGATTTTACACATTTTTGCGAATAAATCCTTAACCAGGCAACTTACAGCATTGCAAAAAATATTAGGCGAGTGCCTTTTCAAAGTAGAACAAGATAGGCACCAAAATCGTCGAATCCCCCCCCCCCCCTCCCCACTTGGGGGACCGCCATTTTCCCCATTTAACATGGAGAAAAGCCAGTTTTCTGATTAAAAGTCCGTATTTAAAGATTATAATGTAGACCGGAGATTTTTGAGCAAGGCAGAATAGGGTCCCAACCAAATCGCATAATAGGGTTAGGCTACCCTACTGAAGGTCCCAGTTATTGCTGTTTACCGCATTCCCGAGTTCTGACAAAAATTTTGACATAAGCAATGTTTGTTCACACTAAATATAATTCATTTGATTCATATTGTAACGATCTTGGTAAATGATTATACAACTTACTAGTACTTTTTAATTTTTTACTAATAGAAAGGATTTCAGTTGAAAATTCATGAAAAAACCCACAAGAAAGGAGAACTGGACGAAAAATTATTCTGTAGTCACTGTGGAAAGTACTTTTCTTCCCCAGGAAATCTTCGAACGCACCAGAAAAAGATCAACGGAGAGAAACCTTATGAATGCACACAATGCGATAAAAAGTTTTCTCTGCCCCAATATTTAACGGCGCACATGGTATGCCATTCTAACGAAAAGCTATTTAGCTGCTCAGTATGCGAGAAGATTTTTTCAAGAAAGCCTGCCCTGCGAAATCATATGCGAATCCACTTGGGGGAAAAGCCATATTCCTGTAGTTTCTGTAAGAAGGAATTCATTACAAATGGTGATCTCAAACGCCATGTAAAAAGTCACACTGGTGAGCGACCCTACAGTTGCCCGGATTGCGATATGTGTTTTATGACGTCTTTCTGTGTAAAGCGGCATAGTCGACGAGTTCATCAAAGAATATGAATTGCCAGCACATTTCTTCGACTTACTAATAATCTGTTATAATAATTTTACCCAATATATACTATTACCATATATATCTATTTTACTTGGTTTGATGATACTTGGTCGATGTTGCTAGTAATTCATTAACTTTACTACTTATTTTCAGAATAGTAAAATCACTTTCATCATAATTTTGAAATAAAATATTCTGTACCAGCGGATATTTAATAAATCAAACGAACTTCACTGCATCCTGGTTTCATTTCAGATTTCAGAGTTAATAATATGCTAGCTAACAGTCATTCATAGCTAAGGAAAATCCATAAAATAATTAATTCGCATTAAATATTTTTATTTGACATTAGAAATCAGAACAAAAGAGAACAGCTTAGACTACAGTACTACAGTAGCTGGAATGAAATACATCTCAGTTGAATTCATGCACGGAGATGTAAATGCTAAATAATATGACGTATGTAGTATTTGTTCTAAAGAAATAGACTCATTTCAAACCAAGCGAATGATTAAAAAGAATCCTCCGTGCTTACCTAACTGTTAGGCAACACGGAGATGCTACATACAGGGAGCTGATTCTAATCCATATTGCTTATTTTACTGAAAAAAATTGCATTTATAGCAATATTTTCAGTGCCAATAAGTACGGGATGTACCCGGCACCCGGATATTCCAGACCGGGCAAAATTTCCACCCGGCAATGAAAATTATTTTACATATACTCGGCACCCGGCAGTGAAAATTAATACTCGGCACCCGGTAGTAAAAATCATTTTTCATAATTAAAACTTATTTTTTTTGTTTCTAAAATAAAAGTTCTTCAATTTCGTGAATTTTTAAACAATAAAATAAATTCTTTTGAAATTTTGCATTGAAACAATAAAAATAAAATTTGTGAATTTTTCCTTATCTTGAACTTAATTTAGCTAATTTTCCATAGAAACTGCGTTTAATTATAAAAAACAATTTTCACTGCCGGGTGCCGGGTATATGTAAAATAATTTTCACTACCGGGTGCCGGGTATATGTAAAATAATTTTCACTGCCGGGTGCCGGGTATATGTAAAATAATTTTCACTGCCGGGTGCCGGGTATATGTAAAATAATTTTCACTGCCGGGTGCCGGGTACATGTAAAATAATTTTCATTGCCGAGTGGAAAATTTACCGGGTGCCAGGTCTGGAGTATCCGGGTGCCGAGTATCCGGGTGCCGGGTCTGAAGTATCAGGGTCTGGAGTATCCGGGTGCCGAGTATCCAGGTGCCGGGTCTGAAGTATCCGGGTGCCGGGTCTGAAGTATCCGGGTGCCGGGTCTGAAGTATCCGGGTCTGGAGTATCCGGGTGCCGGGTACGTCCCATAAGTACAGCTTATTTCCTAGAGTATTACATATGCCATGAAATGCATACATAAACAAAGCACCAGTTGTGAGTGTAAACCTTTTTTAGATAATGCAGCTCCTTCTCATTACAATCTTGATCTACGTACATAATATAAGGAATTGCTGTCGCGGAAGGATAGTTTTGCATATTCATTAAAATATAGTAAAAAACAGTAAAGTACATAATAAACAGAGTTTTATAGCAAATATATTTTAACGATTCCAAACCAATAGCTGCGGTATTTAAATAATCATAGGTAGGTACTAGGTACATAGATTAATTATTTTATTGTGTATTTGGATTACTTTGGAAGTTTATGACAAAATTCCTGTCAAATTATTGTCGGCGTATAACAGTGCTTTCAATCATCAATGAGGTGGTATGAAATAATACACGAACTTGGCATTGATACTAAAGCTCTACTTGCCTTGTCAGCTCGATGTTTGGTTGCTGAAGATTGTATTAATGTTGTTCAATACTGAAATATTATCTCACTCCACTGTCCTTTAGAGCATCAACACTGAATTGAATTTATCACTAAAGAACCATCAAGAGTGGCAGTGACTTTGTTAGTGAAGGACACTTAAGCTTTCATAAATAGCTGAATATATTCAAAATTGGCTTTCACAACTTTGAAGAACATTTTCTTACTTGCAATGTTTACTTCTTCTTAAAATATATAAGTCAAATGGTCGAGATAAATATGATTTACTGTCAATTGGAAATTCAAACAGCAAGTAACGCATTTTAAGCTTCATATTTGAAAACAGTGTAGTTCAATTTTACTTAATTGAAATATTATTTCCAGAATCGTGAATTTATTACAGATTGGAACAGCTAACCAAAATGTCCAGTCTTGGTAGCTTTCTTTCGTTACTAGTAGGAAAATTCAAAGAATTTCATTTTGGAATCGGAAAAAATAATTTGGCTGCTTACAAAAATGATTTTTATTGGATTGGTATGTATGCTAACGCAGGGTACTACATGGGAGTGTTGCCCCTATACTGGAACTACTCCGAAGAAAGGTTTTACGTGTCAAAGTCTTACAAAATGGTCAACTTTACTGCTGCCATATGTACCATATTTATATTGTATGAAGCCTTCCTGCTTAAATCAGAATTGGCGAATGGAAATCTGTTTGAAAATAAAATCATATTAATATTTATTTGGCTCGGCTTGTTTCTCCTTTATGTCATGTCATTACTGAATTTTCAAATGAAAGCAAATGAATTGGCATTTGTGCTAAATTGTCTACAGTTGGATGTTTCGGCTAAAAGGAGTAAGTAAAATAAAAATTGTTATTTATTGACCATTAATTAAAAATTATTATATGATTACCATTTTTCATCGTGGACGCTTTCCAATCTGTCTTATTTTTTTATCTACGAAAACATACAAGTAATAAGTATTAAGTATGCTAAGGTTGGGCTTTGGCCCACTTTTGGTGTGGGGCAAATTGGAATAAATTTAAATGACCACTGTACTGGTAAGGTATAAAGGTTTCCCCTTTTCTAATTTCCCCCTGGGGTGGGATCACTTTGCTTGTTCGATTTTGTATTAAGTACAATATACTTAATAATTTATATTCTTGCTTACTAATATCTTTGTGAAATTGTATTTTTTTCAGGTAACAGGGCTGATCTTGATGACAGAGAGAGAAAAAGTTCTAAACTAGATATTTTGATTCGTCGGATATCAATGTTTCTTTTCCCGTCATACGCACTGTCCGGGTTTGTCGTTGTTTTGATCATAGCAAGTGTTGATCGAGGAGATCATCTTCTGTCAGATTTCTTATTTCCAGACGGAAGCACACATATGGTGGCAAGAAATTTACTTTGGCTAGTACAAGTATGGATGCTGTCTTCATCCATGTATGCCGGAATGACTATGTTTGTGTATCTTGTACACTACCTCATCAGGGATTTCAATTTTCAACACCAGATAAGGTAGCCAAGATAATATAGTTTATTATCATAATCAAAAAGTATACGATATCCCAAATACCTTTAACCTTTATGACAAAAACAGGAGTATTTTAAACAAAAAATAATTTTCAGATCTGAAGGGATAAACCTGGAGGGACGAATAGTCATATTCAACAGATTGAGGATATTGAACATACTTCTTGACGATAGCATGGTGACAACATTTCTTCCCGTCGTCTTCACAACACTTGGCTCATTTCTCTTGCTCTCAAGCTTCTGTTGCATCCGTTTACACAATGACATGACTGTGGAAACTTTGGCAATGCTTGCAATTATATTTACTTCATTCTTTTCCAGCAAAACATCCGTGTTAGTGGGATTTGCAATGTGTTGGCAAAAGTCGAACAAATCTTTGGTCAATATGAAATCAGCCTTCTTGGGAATGGATAGAATTTATAGTAGGAGGCTACAATCAATGCGAGGATACGGGATTCGCGTTGGTGCGATTAAAGCTGTAAAATACGAGCGAATTCTCGACTACTATGATGGGCTGCTTAATTACTTGGTCTCACTTCTCTGCTTGTAACTTGTAATGCTATATCATATAGTAGCTGCAATTTTCCTTTATACTATTAAGGTCGTTAAATGAAAGGTCTGCGATTAGGAAAACAGAATATTACGAGGGACAGTCAATTAATGATCTACCAGATGGTGTTCCTCCCCTTTGTTAACTAAACTGGAATAGCAGTTTTGTAGAGCATCTTTTTTTAGCTATTCAATATAAATTTTGTTAGTATAATAGTTACGGTATGGTAGTACTGTCAATTTGAATTTTAAAAATGGAAAATGCTTTCACCGCTGCTTTTACTTCTTCATTATTCCCACAAAATTTTTCCCTGAGGTGTTTCTTCAAAGTTTCAAACAAATTGTAATAGCTGGAAACCATATCGGGCCTGTAGGGGGGACGATTCAGTTCGTTCAATCCACATTTCCCAATAGTATCCTGGGACAGTTGAGAAAAAAAGTAAAAATATTGTCGCGTAAAAGTTAAATTCCCTTACTTAGCTGTGCTCCTGTATGGATTTCCGTAAATTCTTCATTGTCGCACCATTAGAGGCACCAATTATCGCAGATTTATGGGAAATGTATTCAATTAGCAGAACCCCTTCACAATCCCAGAATTCTGTACCCATACGCTGAGCGCGGAGCGTTTTTCCTTAAACTTAATTTGTGGCGGAGATTGGCTGTGCTTCCGCTGCATGGATTCCTGTTTAGTTTC